>PVKP010007685.1:0-76028 GCA_004027715.1 Plecturocebus donacophilus | reverse complement strand
CGTTTTCCATCAAGCCTTGTTCTGTTACTGATGAGGAACTAGCATCCTCTGTAGAAGGGAAGACTTTCTGATTTTGAGTGTTCTCAGTTTTTTTATGGTGACTTCTTGGCATCTTTATGGTTTTATCCATCTGTCATCTTTGTAATTACCAACTTTCAAATTAGGTCTCTGAGTGGACATCTAGCTTGTTAATTCCCAGCTCAGGAATCTATGTAATTTTCACTGTGGCAACCCGCAACGCTAGCTAAAACAGCAGCGTTGAAATTTGTGGTGCTTTTCTGCCTGGGGGTCTCCGGTCTGGCTTCCCTCTTCCGTCCCTTTTTCAGTCAGCTGGATGGACTGCTCTGCCTTCACAGAGCTCCAGACATCAACCAAAAGGAGACTCAGTCCCATTTACTCCGCACCAAGAGCTGCCGAGCCAAGGCGCCGGCAAAAAAGCCGCGCCAGCCGAAAGGGTCACGGTGGCGACCCGTGGGGCTCATCCGCTGGGAATGTCCTGGTTCGTGGGCAGCAAAAATTTATTGGTAAGTGTGGCGTCCACTGGCTCTCTGCGCTTTTACTGGGAGCTGCAATCCTGAGCTGCTAGTGATCGACCATCTTGGATCTCTCAAAAATATTTTTAAAAAATAGGCAAATGGTACAAAATGATAATTGATGAAAGAGAAGCATCCAAAAAACATTAAAAAACACAAAGTGAGATAGCTAGATCCCATTTTTCAACTATCAAATGTACAAAAGTTTTAGTTTTCTCTGTTTTTATTTAATGATAATGCTTGGTGCTGGCTAATGATTCATGAAACAACATGATCACATATTGTTAGTGTGAATGTAAAGGAGCATGATCATTTTGAAGAATAACTTGAGAGTAGGTATCGAGAAGTCCTCAAATCTTAATATGCTAAGAATTCCTCCTAAGAAGATAATTGGACAAATGTACAGAGATTACATCCATAGATGTTTACTGGAAGTAGATTTAAAATGATAAAAATTGAAACAATCTAATTGATCATCAATTTAAAAATGATTAAAATAAATGCTAACATTCATAAAAAGTAATCTTATGGAACCATTTAAAAGTATGTTTCAAAGCACAATTAAGGCAGTGGAGAACTGTTCCTGATACGGTAAATGAAAAGAACAAGAAACAACTTTTTATTTGCTGTAATCCTGATTTATGTGAAGAAAAATACAGGTATCTGCAGAGAAAAACTGAAAAAAAAAATCTGAAGCACCTCTGGATTATGGAATGTGGATATTTGGTTTTTTCTTTACACTTTTGTGTATTTCACAAATTTTCTTCATTGACTGTGAATTAATTTTATAATTTAAAAATTACACACTCTCTCTAAGAAACAAAAAACCTGATGTTGACTTCAGCCTGGAAACTGTCTGTGGCTTTTGTCTGGGCTGAATTCTGAGTAATTCCTCTATCTGAAGTGCTGCAGTTCTTGGCAGTAAAAGACTCTCCAGGCACTTGAGTAAGAGTCTTGCAATCAGAGTCGTGATTGCTAAGAGGTTCAAGCTTTGTTTGTAAGAGAAGAAGTTCTGATTCTTTTCTTTAAAAGTTTCTACTTCTACTGATTAATCTTATTTTTCTCAAAGTTAGAAGTGCCCTTGCGAACTTCCATTTGTTTGATGTCTTCTTTTTTAACCTTGTGTGTGTTCCAAAAAGCTTTTATTCTCTGCAGAGCTGCTGGAAGCCCTAGACAGCTAAATGTGGCTGGTTTAGGGCTATTTTGTGTTTTAGGTGCTTATTTTCCTTCCCCTGAAACTAAATGGGTGTTTTGCTGTCCAACAGGCTGGCCCTCTCCTGAACCTAAAGCCCTCTGGACCTTCCACCATCCCAAATCCTTCTCCTCCAATCTCACAGCCCCCAAAGAACTCTCCACCCCCACCCTCAGCTCTCAAGCCTGATTTCTTAACTGCAGGCCAATACCCTCCCCTCAGACCTGTCTCATGATGTTTCTTCTCTGATGTGGGCCTTGGCTCCTTCCCTTGGCTTCATTTACCCTCATTCCCTAAATGACATGCATTTCCAGATGCTTCTGGAACAATTCTGCCTAATCCAGTCCAGGCCTGAGGTCCTTCCCCTGGCCTCAGAAATGGAACTACACCTGAGGCAGTGAACTCACAGATCTGCAGGTCCCACTCTGCGATGAAGTCCCTGCAATTGTGGTAGCAATTTGATTTCATTCCACCTAGTGGCAGAATGTATCTGAGGGAGGAACATACCAGCCTCTGAGTGGAGGCCTGGCCCTTGCCTGCCTCCAGCTTAGGATAGAGTTCAAGTACTTGTCCTGAGCCCAAGGGGTTCAACCATCCCTATAGCCCCTTGCAGAGAAGTAATACCTCCCAGAATTTCTTTGGAACCATCACAGGCTATGCTACTTTCTGATGAAATGAAGAATTTGGCATCCTGGTTGCTCACCTGATGGGGTTGGCATTCTCACCTATGCAATTCTGGAGCCACCTCTGTGGGCCACATGGAACTCCTGGCTGTTGTAGAGAGATGCATGATCTCCCCTTCCAGCGAGATCCAAGACCTCCTTTACCATCTGTGTGCAGTTGGTTGTCACATGCCATGATCTGGTTTCTGGCATGGGATTTGCATAGAACAATGCTCTGCCACAGACTTAGTTCCAAGGGGGCCCTTGAGGAGCTGACCTGGGTCTCAGAATGGTCTGCCCTAAAGGGATGAAGGAAGGAAGGGTCAGTGTTAGAAGGTACCTGTCTCACTCTGACACAGTGGACACCTGAAAAGCCTGTGCCCTGTGAAAAGACCAGTAAATGTGGATCAACTGTGTCAGATACTTATGTTGATTACAAGACAGTGTTTGGCTACCGTGGGGCAGGTGTTGAGAGGAAGATAGGAATTTGAGAAGGTCCCATCCTCCAAGCCCAGGTGCATAGGCCTTGCCTAAGACTAAGGCTGGACTAGGAGACTCAAGAATCACCACCTGGCCAAGCAACAAGCCTAGCAACAAGTAGCAAGCAACAACAGTCTATTGCTGAAGGGGAGGCAAGACTATGGAAAGAAACCCCTGCTCAACAGTACAGGTATGCAGGTACTGCTGAAAGCTGATGACAGAATAGGAATACTGAGAAAAACCCTCCATTCACCACACTAAGCACAAGAGTATGGTACCTTCTGGTGCACTGAGGTTAGTGACAGCAAAGACATAACTCAAACCAGCTCAACTGCTAACTAGATTAACTCAACCTGCCACAATACTCACTTAACAAAAGAAAGAGCATGGCCATTTCCAGGTATAACTATTTACCTCAGTCTCTCCTGGCTTGTACCCATGATGCCCAGCATTCAATAACAAATTATGATACAAAAAATCAAAATAAAAACAAGACAAAGAAAGAGAGAAGAGAAAGAGAGAGAGAGAGGAGGGAGAGACAGAAAGAAAAAGCTTACTGTCAAGAGATCAATCAACAGAACCAGGCTCAATAGAACCGGGCTCAGCAATAAGGATACATAAGACAGGGATTTTAAAATAACTGTCACTAATATATTAAAAGATCAAGTAGAATAGAAAATACATAGGAACATATGGGTAATTTGGTGAATAGATGGAAACTATAAAAAAAGAAAATGTGAGAAATAAAAAACAACATCAAAAATGAAGAATCCTTGTAATGGGATCATTAGCAGGCTGGACATAGCTGTTGAAGGACTTGAAGACAGTATGATAGAAATGATCATAAATGAAAGCACAAAGGAAAAAGTTGAGAAGAAAGGTACAGAACTCATCTAAAAACTGGAGAACAAAAGGAAGGAGAGGATAGAGAGACAATAGGGAAGGGGAAATATTTAAAGATATAATGGCCAGGAATTTTCTAAAATTGATGAAAGATAAGGAACTACAGTTCCAAGAAACTCCACAGCATAAATACAATCAAATCGAACAAACTCAAAATAAAATTTACCTATATACTCATTATAGACACAATGACAAAAAACCTAAGATACAGAAAAAATCTCCAAGGCAGCCAGAGAAAAAAAAGTAGTAGTAGATACAGAAGAACAAAGATAAAATTACAGCAAATTTCTTGACCATAATTGTACAAAGCAGAAGACAATGAAGGGACATTTTCAAGTGCAGAAAGGAGAAAAAGAGTCAAACTTTAATTCTATACCCAAGGCAAGTATCTTTTAGAGATGAACGTGAAATAAATTTTTAGATAAAAATTGAGAGAATTCATTGCCAATATACTTGTATTACACAAAATGTTAAAGGAAGTTCTTAGACTGGGCAACATGATGAAACCCTGTCTTTACAAAAAAATACAAAATTAGTGGGATGTGGTAGCATGCACCTGTAGTCTCAGCTACTTGAGAGGTGGGAGGATTACTTGAGCCCCAGAGGTGTATGTTTCAGTGAGCCAAGATCAAGCCACTGCACTTCAACCGCAGCAACAGAATGAGACTCTGTCTCAAAAACAAAACAAAAACATAAGAAGTTCTTTGGGAGAAAGACTATGATACTAGTGGAAATTTTGGTATGCATGAAGAAATGGTCCGGGCATGGTGGCTCATGCCTGTAATCCTAGCACTTTGGGAGGCTGAGGCAGGCAGATCACCTGAGGTCAGGAGTTTGAGACCAGCCTAGCCTATATGGTGAAAGCCTGTCTCTACTAAAAATACAAAAATTAGCCCGGTATGCCTGTAATCCCAGCTACTCAGGAGGCTGAGGCAGTAGAATCACTTGAAGCTGGGAGGTGGAGATTGCAGTGAGTGCCACTGCACTCTAGTCTGGGTGATGGAGCAAGACTCCGTCTCAAAAAGCAAAGCAAAAACCAAAGAAATCAAGAATGATGAAAATGATAAAAAGTAATATAAATTTAAAAGACAATCAACTTTAAGTTTTAATTCTCTTTAAAAGAAAATTTACTAAGTACAATAGTAACAATATATAATGGAATTTATAGCACATGGAATTAAAATATCTGACTATAGTAACACAAAGGTTAGGAGAGGAATTGGCAGTGTACGTTTGGGAGGTTCTTAGGCTATATATGAAGTGATATTTCAAGGTAATCTCTAATAAATTTAATATATATGTTTTATAAACCCTAGAGCAACCACTTTTTAAAAAAGAGGCATTACTTGGTTGGACGGGGTGGCTCATGCCTGTAATCCCTGCACTTTGGGAGGCCAAGGTGGGTGGATCACTTGAGATCAGAAGTTCGAGACCATCCTGGCCAACTTGGTGAAACCCTGTCTCTACTGAAAATACAAAAAATTAGCTGGGCATGGTGGTGGGCACCTGTAGTCCCAGCTACTGAAGAGGCTGAGGCAGGAGAATCACTTGAACCCAGGAGGCAGAGGTTGCGATCAGCTGAGGTTGCACCACAGCATTCCAGCCTGGGCAACAGAAGGAGACTCTGTCAAAAAAAAAAACAAAAAAACAAAAACACTACATAACTAATAAGCCAATCATGGCTTAAAAAAGATTAATTTAAAAATACTGTTATTCTGAAGAAGGCAGAACCAAAAAAGAAAAAGAGATTAAGTGGATAAATAGAAAATGAATAGCAAGATCCAACCATATCAATAATTAAAATATATAAAAATGATCTAATCCAATGTTAGATACACTATGGCCCTCAGCTCAAATCTAGCCTGCTGCCTGTTTATATAAGAAAAGTTCTATCAGCCAGCCATGGTTGTGCCTGTAATTCCAGGATTTTGGGGGGGCCAAGGCAGGAGAATTGCTTGAGTCCAGGAGTTCGAGATCTTCCTGAGCAACATAGGGAGACCTTGTCTTTACAAAAAAGAAAATTTAATTTAGGCAAGTATGGTGGCATTTGCCTGTAGTGCCAACTACTTGGGAGGCTGAGGTGGGAGGATCTGCCTGAGCGGAGGATGTCAAGGCTGTCTGGGTGACAAACTGAAATTGTCTCTCACCAAAAAAAAAAAAGAAAGAAAGAAAGAAAAGAAAAGAAAAGTTTTATTGGAACACAGTCATACTCGTTAATTTAGATAATGTCTATGGCCTCTTTTCTCACTACAATGACAGAATGACAGAGTTAAGAAGTTGGAATAGAGACTGAAAAACTTACAAAGACTATAATATTTACTATCTGGTCCTTTATAAAAACAGTTTGTGGATCTCTGGTATAAATACCTCAATTAAAGGGCAAAAATTATCAGATTGGACAAAAAAGCAACTATATGCTAAATACAAGAAATAGACTTTTAGGCTAGGTGCGGTCACTCACACCTGTAATCCCAGCACTTTGGCAGGCTGAGGCAGGAGGATCGCTTGAGGCCAGAAGTTAAGAGATCAGCCTGGGCAACATAGCAAGACCTTATCTCTACAAAAAATGGAACAAAATTAAATAAGAAATACACTTTTAAAATAAAATTAAAGATAGGTTTAAAGTATAATAGAAGAGGCCGGGCATGGTGGTTCATACCTGTAATCTCAGTAGTTTCAGAGTTTAAGAAAGGAGTACTGCTTAAGACCAGGAGTTCAAGATCAGCCTGGGCAACAAAGTGAGACCTTGTTTCTACAAAAATAAAAATAAAATAAAATTAGCTGGGTGTGATGGTGTACACCTGTAGTTATAGCTACTCCAGAGGCTGAAGTGGGAGGATCACTTGAGTCCAGGAGTTCAAAGCTCCACTGAAGTATGATTGTGCCATTGCTGTCCAGCCTGGGCAACAGAGCAAGACCCTGTCTCTGGAGGCAAAAAGTAAATAGGTGGAAAAAAGCTATACCACTGAAAACACTAATGGAAAGAAAGTTCAGCTGGGAAAAAGTTATGGGAAAACTAGATATCCACATGCAAAAGAATGAAGTTGGACATCACCTTACACCATATATAAAAATTAACTCAAAATGGATCAAAAACCTAAATGTAAGAACTAAAACTAGAAACATAAGGAGAAATCTTTACAGCATTGGATTTTGCAACGAATTCTTAAATATGACACCAGAAGCATAGGCAAAAAAGAAAAAAATAGATGAATGGGGCATAGTGAACATTTAAAATGCTTATGTTTTGAAGAACATCATCAAGAGAGTGAAAAGATAACCCATAGAATTTGAGAAATATTTGCAAATCATTTGTCTGCTAAGCGATTAATATCCAGAATATATAAAGAACTCCTAAAACTCAACAAGAACAAAACGCAAATAAAAAATTAGCAAATGACTTGAATAGACATTTCTCCACAGAATATATAAATATGACCAATAAGTGCATGAAAAGATACTCATCATAGTTATTAAAGAAATGCAAATGAGGCCGGGCACAGTAGCTCACGCCTGCAATTCCAGCACCTGAGGTCAGGAGTTCGAGACGAGCCAACATGGTGAAACCCCATCTCTACTGAAAGTACAAAAATGAGCCGGGCATAGTGCCGGGTGCCTGTAACCCTAGCTACTCAAAGAGGCTGAGGCAGGAGATTTGCCTGAACCTGGGAGGCAGAGATTGTGCTGAGCCAAGATCGTGCCATTCCATTCCAGCCTGGGCAACAAGAGCGAGACTCCATCTCAAAAAAAAAAAAAAGAAGGGCAAATGAACCACAATGAGATACCACTTTATATCCAGTAGGATGGTTGTTATTTAAAAACGAAAGAAAGAAAGAAAACCAGGGTTGGTTAGAATGTGGAGAAGTTGGAACCCTTGTGCATTGCTGCTGGGAAATGGTGCAGCCGCTGTGGAAAGTAGTTTGGTGGCTCCTCAAAAACTTAAACATAGAATTACTATATGACCCAGCAATTTCACTTCTCAATGGTATATACTCAAAATAATTGAAAACAGACTCAAACAGAAACTTGTGCACCAATGTTCATAGCAGCATTATTCACGCTAGTTAAAGGTAGAACCAACCCAACTGTCTATCAACTGATAAATGGACAAGCAAAATACAATATATATGTATAATGAATATCATTCAGACATAAAAAGGAATGAAGCTCTGAAACATGCTACAACATGCAGAAACCTTAAAAACATGCTCCATGACATAAGCCAAACAGAAAAGGGAAAATGTGTGATTTTACTTACACTAGGTATCTATAATAGGCAAAGTCATTCAAAGAAAATAGAGTAGAAGTTACCAGGGACTGAGAGGAGGGAAGACTGGGGAGTTATTGCTTTAAGGTTACAGAGTTTCAGCCTTGCACGGTGGCTCACACCTATAATCCCAGCACTTTGGGAGGCCAAGGCAGGTAGATCACCTGAGGTCAGGAGTTCGAGACCAGCCTGGTCAACATGGTGAAACCCTATCTCTACTAAAAATACAAAAATTAGCCAGGCAGAATGGTGCACTCCTGTAATCCCAGCTACTTGGTGAGCGAATCGCTTGAATCTGGGAGGCAGACGTTGCAGTCAGCCAAGATCGTGCCACTGTGCTCCAACCTGGGTGACAGAGCAAGACCCCACTTCAAAACAAAAATAAAAACAAAGTTACAGAGTCTCTATTTTAAAGTTACAGGGTTAAAGTTTTGGAAATAGATGGTTATGCAATATTATGAATGTACTTAATGCCACTGAATTGCAGATCTAAATGCTCAAGGTGGTAAACTTCATGTTATGTACGTTTTACCACAGTAAAAACAAACAGAACACAACCAAAGCTGTATTGGCTACATTAATTTCAGAGTAGGCTTTAGAACCCTGCAGTGAACCTCCACAATGAGGCCTTTGAAATCCTGTCCTCTGGCCATTGTTTCCACTCAGTCTCTTACCATACCAAGAGTTCTTGCCATTCTAAGGACAGCTCTTCAAATACGCAGTGTTGTCTCTGCCCTTGAGTCTTTGTGCCTGCTTGCTCTTCTTTTTGATAAGTTCTCCCACTCTTTGTCTGGTTACCTTCTACTTGTGCTTTAGGATAAAGATGGAAATCACCTCCTTCTGGAAGCCTTTCTGGGCTACCACCAACCTTCATCCCAGACTTTTGGAGGCACTCTTTTAAAATGCAACTGTGGGCTACTATGCTGTACTGTGATCAGCGACTTTCTTGTCTGCCTCCTTCACTACGCTATCAGCCCCTTGAAGGCAGGGATACCATGTTTCATTCTTTATATTCCTAGTGCCTGATATGGTGTCTGGCATATGGGCAGCACTCAATTGATAGTTGTCAAATTAATAAAATTATGGTGCCATGCTCGTGAAGGGACATGGAAAACCAGGACATGGGAAGCCTCCCCCTTTATCATACTGGTCATTCGCCACCTTTTTTTCTGCTGTCTAGTGTATCAGTATATAGGGCATAATGGTGAAGTATCTCCCAATCTGATAAATGGTATCTTTTGATTGTTAAACTGTCGAAATCCGCACACAATGGATGTGAATACATGTCTGCAAATGTCATCCTAAGACACAGGATGCAGCAGTGCCTGGAAATCTAATCAAAGCATGACGGAATGTGAGGGAAAGCTGTAACCTAATCAATGGCCTTAACAGCTGAAGAAAGAATATGTGAGCAGAAGGGGGGTGGTCTATAGGGAGTGCTGAAAAGTGGAGCCAAGGAACAAACATTTGTCATTCTGTCTCCAGCTCTGTCAAGGGAAAGAGTTGTTTTTTGACCATGAGGCACAAGTATGCAGTCCACCCTATATCCCCATGGATGCCACAGAGCTCATCCAATTCCCTCCCTTTGTTCTGATTTCATGCTCACAAACAACCTCCTGATTATAATTTGGCTTCCCATGTAGATTTTCCAACAGGAGAGAATGCGCTGACCAGTCAACATGAACATCTGGTCCATTTGGCAAGGAGTGTTCTCTTTGTATATGAATGCATTGGTGTTCTGGTTTCCAGATCAGTCAGTTTATACACCCCAGGGGCTGCAGAGGTGCTCCTTCTCCCAGGTCTTGCTAGCAAGGACTGCTAGCAAGGACTGCCAGCAAGGTCCAGCTCCCTTTTGTTTGTACCCTTACCTAGCCAGCGTAGGCTGAGGACAAAGTATGAGGAGTCAGCCACAGCTCCTCCAGGTACAAGCCCATCTTGCTTTGGGCTTACCTCTTCCTCTTAGAGGTATAGGGGTTTGGACCCACAGTCAGTGCTGATATGCAGGACCTTCTCTTAGGGTTCTTCCTCTTCTTCAGAAGCCTGGTCTCTGCTCATGATATAGTGTTTTGTTTTTAAGATTCAGAGGGTACATGTGCAGGTTTGTTATATTGATATATATCCTTACATATATATATATATATATTATTTATTATATATATATTTTATTACACTTTAGGTTCTGGGGTACATGTGAAGAACATGCAGGGTTGTTGCATAGGTACATACATAGCAATGTGGTTTGCCACCTCCATCCCCATCACCTATATCTGGCATTTCTCCCCTTGTTATCCCTCCTCAACTCCCTACCCCCCACACTGTCCCTCCCCTAGTCCCCCCAACAGACCTCAGTGTGTGATGCTCCCCTCCGTGTGTCCATGCATTCTCATTGTTCAACACCCGCCTATGAGTGAGAACATGCGGTGTTTGATTTTCTGTTCTTGTGTCAGTTTGCTGAAAATGATGGTTTCCAGGTTCATCCATGTCCCTGCAAAGGACACGAACTCATTGTTTTTTTATGGCTGCATAGTTTTTCGTGCTGTATATGTGCCACATTTTCCCTGTCCAGTCTATCATGGATGGGCATTTGGGTTGGTTCCAAGTCTTTGCTATTGTAAACAGTGCTGCAACGAACATTCGTGTGCATGTGTCTTTATAATAGAACTATTTATAATCCTTTGGATATATACCCAGTAATGAGATTGCTGGATCAAACGGAATTTCTATTTCTAGGTCCTTGAGCAATCACCACACTGTCTTCCACAATGGTTGAACTAATTTACACTCCCACCAAAAGTGTAAAAGTGTTCCTATTTTTCCACATCCTCTCCAGCATCTGTTGTCTCCAGATTTTTTAATGATCGACATTCTAACTGGAGTGAGATGGTATCTCAGTGTGGTTTTGATTTGCATTTCCCTAATGACCAGTGATGATGAGCATTTTTTCATATGTTTGTTGGCCTCATATATGTCTTCTTTTGAAAAATGTCTGTTCATATCCTTTGCACACTTTTGAATGGGTTTGTTTGTTTGCTTTTTTCTTGTAAATCTGTTTTAGTTATTTGTAAATTCTGGAACAAAGAACAAAAGAGACAAAGAAGAGCACTACATAATGGTAAAAGGATCAATGCAACAGTAAGAGCTAATGATCGTAAATATATACACACCCAATACAGGAGCACCCAGATACATAAAGCAAGTTTTTAACTACCTACAAAGAGACTTAGACTCCCACACAATAATAGTGGGAGACTTTAACACTCCATTGTCAATATTAGACAGATCAATGAGACAGAAAATTAACAAGGATATCCAGAACTTGAATTCAGATCTGGACCAAGCAAACCTAATAGACATTTACAGAACTCTCCACCCCAAATCTACAGAATGTATATTCGCCTCAGCACCACATTACATCTACTCTAAAATTGACCACATAATTAGAAGTAAATCACTCCTCAGCAAATGCAAAAGAATGGAAATCGTAACAAACAGTCTCTCAGACCACAGTGCAATCAAATTAGATCTCAGGATTAAGGAAATAACTCAGAACTGCACAACTTCATGGAAGCTGAACAACTGGTTCTTGAATGTTGATTGAATAAACAATGAAATGAAGGCAGAAATAAAGATGTTCTTTGAAACCAATGAGAACGAAGACACAACGTATCAGAATCTCTGTTAGATATTCATAGATTGCGTGATACTGAGATCTGAGTGCCTGTGGAAACTGTCATCCAAATGGTGAACGTTGTACCCAATAGGTAGTTTTTCACCCCTTGCCCCTCCTTCCCTCTCTCCTTTTAGAGTCCTCAGTGTCTATTGTTTCCATCTTTATGTCTGTGTGTATCCAGTGTTTAGCTCCCACTTATAAGTGGAGACATGTGATATTTGATTTTCTGTTTCTGTGTTAATTTGCTTAGGATAATGACCCCCAGCTGCATCCATGTTGCTTTGAAGGACATGATTTCATTCTTTTTTATGGCCATGTAGTATTCCAGGATGTATATGTACCACATTTTCTTTATCATGATACAGTTCTCATCTTCCTGTACCGTGGTTTCCTGACAATATATTCATGCACCTTAGCAATAATTTTCAAAGGAAAGGGATTAGGAAAAACGCTTCTAGAGAAAACAGCTGAAGTTGAGATGAGTCTGGCTGTGGTTCTCCCCGTCAAGGATTCAGGCACAAGTGGAATGGAGGAAGGAGAAGGAGATAGCCAGCCCCTACTGACTCTGGTTGAGTTAGTCCTATTGGAATGGATGCTTGGATAATTTCTGTAGGTCCTTAGGCCTCCACCAATGTTTTGATAGTGCTGTGGCTATCCTGGGGTGCTTTATCTTGATGGGCTGCTTTGAGTTCTGGAAAACTTTAGGAGCTAAGTTAATGGAATCACTGAAAGGAAATGCTAAATGGATTGATGTTGGGCCAGAGAGACGTCTTCCTTCAGGTTAAGATGAATATCTGTAGAAAGTAGAGAGAAAGGGCCAGGCGCAGTGAGTCACACCTGTAATCCCAGCACTTTGGGAGGCTGAGGCGGGCAGATAACGAGGTCAAGAGATGGAGACCATCCTGGCCAACATGGTGAAACCCCGTCTCTACTAAAAATACAAAAATTGGCTGGGCATGGTGGTGCGTGCCTGTAGTCCCAGTTTCTTGAGAGGCTGAGGTGGGAGAATTTCTTGAACCTGGGAGGTGGAGGTTGCAGTGAGCCAAGATCATGCCACTGCACTCCAGCCTGGCGCCTGGCAATGGAGCGAGACTCTGTCTCAAAAACAAAAAAGAAAACAAGAAAAAAAAAGTAGAGAGAAAGAAGATGGGATTGGTAAACCCTATTCAAAGAAAAGAAAAAAAAATCTGAAAATTTGTAGTTAAATGGAGGAAATTAAGCATTTATTCTTCCTTTCTAGCAGGAACTGACTTTACGGTAAGCAACTAGCCCCCAATTGATGAGGAAAAGCTCTGTCAGAAGAATGCTATCAAATAAATGCAGAAGGAATTATAAAATAAGAAAAGCAAAATTTTGGAAGCCTGAATAAAATCACTGATTCAGGCAAAAAGCTTCAATCGGTGTTAAAAAAAAAAATTGGCAAATGCTTGCTGGGGAGCTAGATACTTGTATAGTAACAAACAAACACATCCCAGACAGCTTCCCAGTGGCAGGCAGGAAAAAACATACAATGAAGGGGTCCAGGCTGTCAGGGTCCTCATATCTGTGACGTCAATCTTAGTGTTACTACTGGACAGTGTATTAGCCCATTCTCATGCTGCTGATAAAGACATACCCAAGACTGGGCAATTTACAAAAGAAAGAGGTTTGATGGATTTACAGTTCCATGTGGCTAGGGAAGCCTCACAGTTATGGCAGAAGCCAAGGAGGAACAAGTCACATCTTACATGGATGGCAGCAGGGGAAGAGACCGACAGCTTGTACAGGAGAACTCCATCTTATAAAGTCATCAGATCTCATGAGACTTACTATCACTAGAACAGCACAGGAAAGACCCACCCCCATGATTCAATTACCTCCCACTAGGTCCCTTCCACAACATATGGGAATTATGGGAGTTACAATTCAAGATGAGATTTGGGTGGGGACACAGCCAAACCATGTCAGATAGTCAGCTAGATAGTATGTGTCCTCTGATGTAACTCAATGGAGCATACAAAATAATTTATAGTATGTTCTAGCAAAATGTATTGAACTGAAACATATAGTTCAGATATAACTTTTATGTGAAAATAAGAGATGGAGGAATAAGCTAGATGGCATCATGAAGAAGCAATCAGACAAATCAGAAAGACATTCTGCAAGATAACTGATCTGGCCCCTTCAGCAGGCCAAACTCATGGAGAAGGTATAGTGCTACGTTCAAAGAGACTGCAGAAGCGTCAAAACAAGATGCACTACGTGGTCCTAGATTGGCCATCAACTAGGGCAAACTAACTGTAAAGAAAAATGTTTAAGCAAATGGGGAAATTTGAATATGAATTGAGGGTTATATGAAATGAAAACTTACAGAGATGGAGAGGTGACTGAAGGTTCCAAAGAGTATATTTAGTAATATGTCATTTGGTTAAAACATTACATATAAACATAAAAAAATCCAAAAAGATATTGATGTGGGGCTTAGCAATTGTATATTCATTTTTTTTATTGAGATAAAATTTACATACCGTAGATTCTCCTGTACATATCATATATTTACATTCCATATTTTGCAAGGTTGTGCCATCATCTCCACTATATAATTCCAAAATATTTCTATCACCCCAAAAAGAAATCACATATCCATTAGTACCCCATCTCCCCTTTCTCTACTACTGGGAAGCAATAATTTACTTTGTCTCTATGGATTTGCCTATTACGAACAGTGCATGTACATGGAATCATATAGTATTTTTAAAGTTCATCGATGTTATGGTATGTATTATTACCTCATTCCTTTTTGTGGCTGAATAATATTCCATTTTATGGATATACCAACTTTTGTTGATCCATTTATGAGTTGATGAACACTGGGTTGGTTTGATTGTTTTTTTTTTTTTTCAGATGGAGTTTTGTTCTTGTTGCCCAGACTGGAGTGCAATGGTGCGATCTCAGCTCACTGCAACCTCCTTCTCCCAGATTCAAGCAATTCTCCTATCTCAGCCTCCCCAGTAGCTAGGATTACTGGAGTGTACCACCACACCTAGATAATTTTGTATTTTTAGTAGAGATGGGGTTTCACCATGTTGGTCAGGCTGGTCTCAAACTCCTGATTTCAAGTGACCCACCCACCTTGGCCTCTCAAAGTGCTGGGATTACAGGCATGAGCCACCACACCTGGCAGCTTGACTTTTTGACTATTTTGACTAATCCTGTTATAAACATGCATTTACAGGTTTTTGTGTGAACGTATGTTTTCAATTCTTTTGGGTATATGCCTAGGAGTGGAATTTTGTCACACGGTAACTTTATGTTTAACTTTCTGAGGAAAAGCCAAACTGTAAGGTTGGGCCCTAAGGTTCATGCTTTCATGCCTGTAATCCCAGCACTTTTGGGAGGCTGAGGCAGGAGGATTGCTTGAGCCCAGGAGTTCCGGACCAGCCTCAGTAACATGGCAAGACCTTATATCTACAAAAGATATTTAAAAATTAGTGATGAGGTGTGCTGGTGCATACCTGTGGTTCCAGCTACTCGGGACGTTGAGGTGGGAGAATCACTTGAACCCAGGAGATTGGAGCTGCAGTGAGCCATGATTATGCCACCACACTCTGGCCTGGGTGACAGAGTAAGACCCTGTCTCAAAAAAAAAAAAAAAGAAAGAAAGAAAAGCAAAGCCAAATTGTTTTCCAAAGCAGCTGCCCAGTTTACATTTCCACCAGCAATGTATGAGGGTTTCAATTTCTCCTATCCTCTTCAACACATGCTATTGTCCATTTAAAAGATACTAACCATCATGGCCAGGCATAGTGGCTCACACCTGTAATCCCAGCACTTTGGGCCCTGCTACTCGGGAGGCTGAGGCAGAAGAATCACTTGAACCCAGGAGGTAGAGGTTGTGGTGAGCCAAGATCGCACCATTGCACTCCAGCCTGGGCAACAGAGCAAGACTTCGTCTCAGTAATAATAATAATAATAACCATCCTATCTTATTGCGGTTTTGGTTTTCCTTACCTGATGGCTAATGATGTTTAGCATATTTTCATGTGCTTATTGGTCATTTTTATATCTTCTTTGAAAAAATTTTTTGTTTGTTTTATTTTGTTTTGGGATAGGGTCTTTCTCTGTTGCCCAGGTTGGGATGCAGTGGCATGACCATGGCTCACTGCAGCCTCCACTTCTCATGCTCAAGCAATCCTCTCACCTCAGCCTCCCAAGTAGCTGGGACTATAGGCACATGCCACCACACCTGGCTAATTAAAAAAAATTTTGTAGAGATGGAGTCTCATGATATTGCCTGGGCTGGTCTCAAACTCCTGGGCTCAAGCGATCGTCCCTTCTCAGCCTTTCAAAGTGCTGGGATTATAAGCATGAGCCACTGAGCCCAGCCTTGAATAAATGTTTATTCAAGTCCTTTGCCAACATTAAAATTAATTAATTCTTGTTTTCTAATTGTTAAGCTAAAAGAGTTTTTATACATTTTCTGGATACTAGACCCTTATCAGACATGTGATTTGCAAATATTTTCTCCCATTTTGTGGATTGTTTTCTGACTTTCCTGATCATGTCCTTTGAAGCACAAGAGTTTTTCATTTTGATGAAGTCCAATTTATCTGTATCTGTTTGGTTTCTTTCGTTTCTTGTGTCATATCTAAGAAACCATGCTTAACCTAAACACATAAAGATTTATGACTATATTTTATTCTAAGAGTTTTATAGTTTTAGCTCTTACAGTTAGGTATTTGATCCACTTTGAGTTAATTTTTGTATTTAGTATGAGGTAGGAGCCCAGCTTCTTTCTTTTCCATGGGGGATAACCACTTGTCCTAGAAACATTTGTTGAAAGGACTATTTTCTCCCTACTGAATCGTCCTGGCACCTTTGTCAAAAATCAATTGACCATAAATGTATGGACTTAGTTCTGAACTCTCAAGTCTATTCCATTTATCTATATGTCTATCATGGCAGAATCATACAGTCTTGAATATATTAGTCCTCCCTTAATTGAGGTTTCACTTTCCATCTGTGGTTTCAGTTACCCACGGTCAACCATGGTCTAAAATAGTAAGAAATTTTGAGAGAGTGAGAGCACACATTCACATAACTTTTATTACAGTATATTGTTATAATTTTTCTATTTTATTGGTTATTGTTGTTACTTGCTTATTGTGCCTAACTCACAAATTAAGCTTTATCATAGGTCTGTATGTATAGAAAAACGTATATATATATATATATATATATATAGAGAGAGAGAGAGAGAGAGAGAGAGAGAGAGAGAGTAAGAGAGAGCTACATATCTGCTTTAGTATCCACTGGGGGGCTTGGAACATACTCCCCATGGTTAAAGGGGAACTACTGTATTGTAGCTTTAGTAAGTTTCGAAATTGGAAAGTGGAAGTGTGAGTCTTTCAACTTTATTCTTTTCCAAGGTTTTTGGGCTCTTTTGTGTCCCTACCATTTCCATTTGAATTTTAGAATCAGTTTGTCAATTTGGGCAAAAAAAAAAAAGGCATTTGGGGTTTTGATAGGGATTGCATTGATTCTGTAGATCAATCTGCAGAGTATTGCCATCTTAACCATAATAAATCTCCCAACCCATGAACTATATATCTTCTCATTTATTTAGGTCTTTTTTCACTTGTTTCAACAATGTTCTGTAGTTTTCACTATACAAGGCTTGAACTTCTTTTGTGTTAGTAGAAGTAAGCTCTTATGGTCTTTGCACAGCCCTGGGCACAAATATGCCCTATGTATGCATGTAGACTTCTAGAGTCTAAGGAATATGCAGATTTTTTAAAGGCTCCTGTGGACATTCCATTCCCAGATTTTTCTATTAAGCTTTTTGGTTAATCTATTATTTGCTCTAACTGTTATTCATGAACTTAAGCAGCCATGAACTTAAACAATTACCTTTAATAGTTTTTGACAAACATCCTAGGGAAAAGGTTTTTTTTTTTTTTTTTTTTTTTTTTTTTTTTTGCACTGATGAACTCTAATCAAATAAAGCCAGCCTTGCAAGTAGGGTTTCCAGGAAACACCAGACAGGTAAAATAATGACAATTTTTTATGAATGAGGCTTTGGAGCTCCAGCTCCTTCAAAGGGGTGGGAGGTCGTGGGACTCTGCCCTCTCTGGTGGCTGCCGGGCTGCTGGTTTTTACTGCAATTGTGGGCTCTTTGTTTTCAAGGTTTCTGTGGAGCTGGAAAGAGGAGCATGGGAATAGGGCAAGTTAAATTATCACAAAACTCATTGTTTTTTACTGAGATTTAGCTGTTTTACTTTTTTTAAGAGAGGGTGTCTTGTTCTGTCACCAGCCTGAAGTACAATGATACAATTATGGCTCACTGCAGCCTGGAACTCCTGGGCTCAAGCCACTTCAGCCTCCCATGTAGCTGGAACTAGAGGCATGTACCACCATGCCCAGCTAATTTTTAATTTTAATTTTAATTTTATTTTTTTTGTAGCGATAGGGTCTCTACAAGAGTTTGCCCAGGATGGCCTCAAACTCCTGGCCTCAAGCAATCCTCCTGCCTTGGAGCCACTGCACTCCTGGCCTTAGGTGTTTTTCTTAAATACATGCTCTCTGAATTGCTGTAAGCCTTTGATTAATTTCTAGAGTTCTGAAAGTGTTGATCCTGACCATTTTTGCTAGTTTTCCCATTGCTTTCATGGAGAAGATTTTGAGGTTTCTAGTCTCCTATTCTTGCTAATATCATTCTGCAGCAATAATTTCTTGGTGATGGTCATGTAGCATTTTATTTTGTAGTACTGGTTGGTCTCAATGTTCTAATTTTCCACAATATCCACGTGATATGTATGCAATAATACATGGTCTTTTACATAAAGTAAAATAAATAAAATCAAAAAGCAAAGTCTATGAAACTTTAATTACCATCTCAGAGTAAATCTGGCTGGTCAGATCCTGGGCCATACACTAGAAACATTCATGTAACTTTCCCTGATTGGTTCCTTCAGTGATCACTGTCAATTTACCTATAACAACTAGAATTAAAGCCTTTCAAATGAGAAGTCTATCTGTATGTTTGTGGGGACAGCAAAGAGAACAGGGTAGTGACTGTGACTCTCCAGTTAGTTTCGAGAGAGAGAGCTCCTTGGGATGGAGAGGTAATTGTTAGGGTGACCACATGCTGGTTTTCCTGAGACAATCCCGATTTATACTCATTGTCACAGTGTAACAATTTAAAACATCCACTTTGCACTCTCAAAAGGGTCCCAATTTGGATGATTAATTTTATGGTCACCTTGGTTATTGACGACAGCAGCAGATGACTCAGGAACTACTGCAAGAATGGAAGACTTGAGGAGCCAGTCAGGATTAAGAGTGGACTTAGGGATGACAGTTGAAAGGACTGAGCATGGCTCCCCAAGAAATGCATAGAGGTTCCCCCAACGGTATCTCAGGTGTTTCTTGGATTCTTGTCTTAGGAGAGTTCTTAGTTCAAGCTGATTCCTCCTGTGCTATTATAAGGCAATCACTAGATCCTCTTCCCACCTGCTCTGGCTAGCAGAGGCATTCAGGCCCACCTCCAGGCTCTTGCAGATATTTTCCATTTATCATTGGTAAGAGCAGCCACATGACAGTCCCTTTCTGGGCTCCTTGGGCCAAGATATGGCTTGCAATTTGTGGTACTGAGTTCTCTTGTTGAAGAAGATGCTCTGTGATAGTCTTCCTGGTGTCTGCGTTTTGGCTGAAACTTCTTAGGAGGTTCAGGGGAAAAGACTCCTATCGACTTCAAGGACTTAGGTGAGTGATCAGAGAGAGACAAACAGGTAAGTCTTGTTACCTAGAGACTAGGAAGATGAGGTTTTAAGGATTCAGGGTGACTTAAATGCAAGATTTGGCATGATCAAGAGCCTTCTTTGGATTCCTCTGGGTAGGCCGAAGACAGGAAGCACATTTCACTAGCTTTCCTTAAGTTTTTAGAGGAGAGGAACACCAGGCAGGCATTCTCCACATGTGGGGCAAATATGTAGATGTTGCTCACTGAGAAAATAAAACATGACAAATCTCAGAATCTACTGTGATCACCATAGCAATGTAAACCTTTCTATGTAAGGAAAGTTTCTACAAAGTAGTCGGAAGCAAGGGTGATGTTATCCTCTGAACACTTGTTCTCACCCCCACGTGCAATTATGCAGGCATAGGTCAATGATAGGCAGAAAATGTGTTGATGGGTGCACAGCCCTTTCAAAAAAGAGCTGTGATTAGGTGTGGGGCCAATCAGCAGACAGGGTCAAGCTACTCTTAATAAGCCTACGTTGAACTAGATTCACCTGGAGGAAGACTTTTTTTAGAAGGTATTTTCAGAGTACCTACAAAATTGTCTGCCTCATTTATGTTTTTTTCTCTCTTATTTCAGTG
Organism: Plecturocebus donacophilus; assembly: GCA_004027715.1. NCBI lineage: Eukaryota > Metazoa > Chordata > Mammalia > Primates > Pitheciidae > Plecturocebus > Plecturocebus donacophilus. The sequence goes on along the minus strand of PVKP010007685.1, from coordinate 55,960 downwards.
ATGTATCGAGTTATGTCAACTAACTTTAAAATGTTAAGCCAATCTTCGATTCTTGGGATAATCCCACTTGGCCATTTTTATTTATTGCTATATTCAATTAATTTTTTGTCTATGTTTATGTATGTAGGTTCATAAGGGATATTGGTCTGGAGTTTTATTTTCTTGTAATGTTTTTGGTTTCAATATCACCTTATTGTTGGTTTCATAAAATGAATGTTTTCCCACCTCTATTTTCTGAAACACTTTGTGTAATCTTGGTATTATTTTTTCCTTGACTATTTAATAGAAATCAGGGAAAACATCTGAATGTTTAATAGCAATCAGGGAAACCTCCCGCCTGTCTGGAGTTTCTCTTACATGAATACTGTTTACACTTGACTTTATTGAGTTAGAATTTATATCCTTAAACTGTACCCATTTTAAGCATACCATCCAATGAATTTTGATAAATGTATATACTCATGTAACCATAACTGCAATAAATTCTGTCATCCTTATAAGTACCCTATGCTGTGGTCCAGGCAATATACATGACCCTGATTCTAGGCTACCACTGATCTGCTTATGTCACTGTGGATTAGGCTTGCATTTTCTAGAATTTCATTTATATCAAATCATATGGCATGGTTATTGTGTGGGGTTCGTCATACTGTTTTTAAGACTTATCCATGTTGTTGTAGGTATTAGTACTTACTTTTTATTGCTAAGTGTGGATATACTACAATCTGTGTATCTATTACCTATTAATTGACCATAGGGCTGATTTCAGATTTTAGCTATTAATAAAGCTAGTATAAATATGTATGTACAAGCCTTTGTGTGGATATATGTTTTTATTTCTCCAGTGTAAATAGGAATAGAACTGTTGGGTTGTATAGTAAGTATACATTTAACTTTGTAAGAAATTGCCAAACTATTTTCTTTCTTTCTTTTTTTTTTTTGAGATAGTCTCACTCTGTCACCCAGGCTGGAGTGCAGTGGTATGGTCTCGGCTCACTGCAACCTCTGCCTCCTGGATTCAAGCAATTCTCTGCCTCAGCCTCCCAAGTAGCTGGGCTTACAGGTGCCTGCCATCATGCCTGGCTAATTTTTTGATTTTTAGTAGAGATGGGGTTTCACCATCTTGGCCAGGCTGGTCTTGAACTCCTGAACTCGTGATCCATCTGCCTCAGCCTCCCAAAGTGCTGGGATTACAGGCATGAGCCACTGCGCCCGGCTCAAACTGTTTTCTAAAGTGGCTGTACTATTTTACATTTCCACCCAAAATATGAGAGCCACAGTTTCTCAACATCTTCTCCAACACTTAGTATTCTCACTTTTAAAAATTGTAGTTATTCTAGTGGGTGTGTAGTAGTAAATTATTGTGGGGTTCAGTTTGCATTTCTCTGATGACTTACGATATTGCATATCTTTTTGTGTGTTTCTTGGCTGTATATCCTATTTTGTAAAGATTTCTCCAAATCCTTTGGCCACTTTTACCTTTTTTTCTTTTCCTTTTTTTTTCTTTCTTTCTTTCTTTTTTTTTTTTAAAGATGGGGTTTCACCCTGTTGGCCAGGCTGGTCTTGAACTTCTGACCTCAAGTGATCCACCCACCTTGGCCTCCCAAAGTGCTAGGATTACAGGCGTGAGCCACTGCGCCCGGCCCTTTGGCCATTTTTAATTGGGCAGTTTGTTTTTTAATTCATGAGTTTTAAGAGTTCTACATATATTCTGAATAAAAGTCCTTTGTCTAATATGTGTTGTGAATACTTGCTTTTTGGGGGTATCAGTTATAAGTTGTATTTTTCAAGGCCTTTCTCCATTTCATCTAGGTTTTCCAATTTACTAGCATGAAATTATTCATAATTTATATATATATATATATGGTGTTTCACTCTGTCACCAGGCAGTGCAGTGGCGTGATCTCAGCTCACTGCAGCCTCTGCCTCCCAGGTTCAAGCAATTCACCCACCTCAACCTCCCAAGTAGCTGGGATTACAGGCACACGCCACCACGCTGGCTAATTTTTATATTTTTAGTAGAGACAGTGTTTCTCCATGTTGGCCAGACTGGTCTTGAACTCCTGGCCTCAAGTGATCCACCCATCTCAGCCTCCCAATGTGCTGAGATTACAGGCATGAGCCACCATGCCTGGCCTCATAATGTCATTTTATTATCCTTTTAATGTCTGTGGGATCTGTGGTGGTAACTCTTCTTCACTCCTGTTATTAGTGGTATTTGTTCTTTATCCCTTGATCAGTCTAGCTAAAGGTTTGTTGGGCTTTTTGATGTTTCAAAGAAATATCTTTTTACTTTGTTTTCATTATCTGTCTCTTTTCTCCTTTGTTATTTTCTGTTCTTATCTTTTTTATTTCTTTATTTTTATGGATTATGAGCTTATTTGCCCTTCTCTTTCCAGTTCCTGAAGGTGAAAGCTTAGGTTAATGATTTCAGATCTTTTTCCTTTGGATGAGGTATAAGCTTCCCTATAAGCACTGTCTTGGCTGCATCCCAGAAATTTTAATATACAGTACTGTATTTTCCTTGTCATTTAATTCAAAATAGTTTTCATTGTCCTCATGATTTTATCCTTGATCCATGAATTATTTATGTTTGTTGTTTAATTTCCTTTTATATGCTGTTATGAAGATTATACAAAAGAAACTTGAACTCCTGTTGGCATTTGATTCAGTGCTAGATAGCTTTAGGTCTTAGATCCTGACTGTGTTTATTGCCTCTTGCAGTACCCTGATAAAGCTCACTCACCCTCAGGTCCCATAAGCACATGTGCCCTCTTGCTGCCTCTTTGAAATTTCATGCTAGGTGAAACCTCTTTTAAATCTCATGCTAGCAGGACTTTCTTTTTAGAAACCATTACACATTTGCTATTCATTCTGTCTCTATTCCGAACTTTGTCCCAGAGAGAGCCATCCTCCCCACCACTCACTTTGGGACTTCTACTACTATGTGAGTAATTAATATTTATTTGATGATATCACAGAATTACTGCCATGTTGACATCCAAGCATAAAATCGGAGTGTCTCTATGCCATGGCAATATTGCTAAAACAAGAGTTTTATGAGTTATATTTTAATATCTTTGTGGTCAGAGAATGCACTCTGTATGATTTCCACCCTTTTACATTTATTGAAACTTGTTCTGTGGCCCAACATACAGTTTATAGTGGTGAATGTACCATGTGAACTTGGAAAGAAAAAAGGGAGCATTCTAAAGTAATTGTGAATATGCTCTACAAACGTCAATTAGATCAATTTGCTTTATAGTGTTGTTCAAGTCTTTTATATCTTAACTGATTTTTTGTCTATATATTCTATTAATTACTGAGAAAGAAAGGCTGAGATCTCCAACTGTAATTGTGAATTTCTCTGATTTTTGTAGTTCCATTAGTATTTACTTCATATATCTTGAAGCTCTGTTATTAGGTGCAAACACATTGTTTTGCTGTGTCTAGAAGAACTGATTATTTTATTATGAAATGTCCTTTCAGCAGGATGAATTCTAGGATGACCAACAAAATGTTCTTCCTCTCTAGAGTACATGAACTGAATAATCTTCAGGACTTTCAATATGAAGGAGTTTACTTCCGGGATTAGGTTATGTTATATGGGCACTAGTGATCTTAAGATTGAAAGAATTATCTGGGTAGGTCTGTCCTAAGTATATGAAAGCAGAGAGTTTTCTGCAGCTGGTCACAGAAGAAGAGTCAAAAATTTGGAGCTTGAGGATTCAATGCCCTATTGGTGACTTGAAGATGGAAGGGACCAACGTGGAGGATTGTTGGTAACCTCTAGGAACTGAGAGCTACCCCTCCCTGACAGCCAGCAAAGATATGAGGCACTTGGCTGGGTGCAGTCATGTCTGTAATCCCAGCACTTTGAGAGGCCGAGGCAGGCAGATTGCATTAGCCCAGGAGTTTGAGACCAACATGGGAACATGGGAAAACCCTGTCTCTACTAAAAGTGAAAAAAATTAGCCAGGTATGGTGGCACATGCCTGTAGTTGGAGCTACTCGAAAGGCTGAGGCAGGAGAATCACCTGAGCCCAGGAAGTTGAGGCTGCAGCGAGCCATGATCGCATCACTGCACTCCAGCCTGGGCAACAGCAGTGAGACCCTGTCTGAAAAAAAAAAAAGAGAGAAACAGAGGGAAATGCGGAACTCAGTCATACTATCACAAGGAACTAAATTCTTTCAAGAACAAGAGTTAACTTGGAAGCAGATTTCCCCCAGAGCTTCCAGGTGAGAATTGAACCTGGCTGATACATACCACACTGGATTTGTAATATACAAAACTGTGAATTAATACATGGGATTGTTTTAAGCTGCTAGGCTTTGGTAATTTGTTATGCAGCAATAGAAAATGGATACAATCCTTCTTTATCTCTGGCAATACTCCTCATTCTGAAGTATAGTTAATTTGATATATATATAGTCACTCTAGATTTCTTATAATTAGTTTTGCATGTTATACCTCTTTCCATCTTTTTATTTTAGTCTCTTTCTGTCTATGTCAAGTGTGTTTCTTGTAGCCATCACAGAGTTGGGTCTGGTATTTTTATTCACTCATAATTTCTCCTTTATAATTGAATATTTTTATTTATTTATATTTAATTACATATACGGTTTAGCTTATGTCTGCCACTTTGCTATTACTTTTCAATTTGTTCATCTTATTTTTGTTTGTTTTCCCCCTTTTCACCCTCTTTTCTTTTAATTGCTTGTTTTTTAGTGTTTTATTCTATCTCCTCTGTTGTATTACTAGCTATGGCTCTTGTTTGATTTTTCTGTGGTTGTTCTATGTATAATAATATTCATCTTTACCTTATTACACTGTGATGTAAATACTATTTTATCCCATTAAGTATGAACTATATCTGTCTATATACCCCTCCTGACCTTTGTGCTCTTGTCATTTTCCTTCTAGAAATAAATTTAATATACATTCCCACAATGTATTGTTATTATTTGTATTTAAACAATTATACTTTAACAGGATTACAGAAATGAGAAAAATTTATTTATTTTAACCCACATATTTACCATTTCTGATTTGTGTCTGGAGGGGCTGGAGATCTAAGTTTTCTTTCTTCAAGAAGGAATAATTTTCCTTCAGGTATCATTTTCCTTCAGACTGAAAAATTTCATTAAAATTTCTTACAGTATAATAGTGCTTGACACAAATTATTTTGGCTTTGTGTTTATATGGAAATGTCTTTTTTTTCCCCCCCGAGACAGGGTCTTGCTTTGTCACCCAGGCTGGAGTGCGGTGGCACGAACATGGCTCACAGCAGCCTTCACTTCCTGGGCTCAAGCAATCCTCTTGCCTCGGTTCCCAAGCAGGTGGGACTACAAGCACCCGCCACTGTGCCTGGCTAATTATTTTTGTATTTTTAGTAGAAACAGGGTTTCACCTGTCCAGGCTGGCCTTGAACTCCTGAGCTCAAGTGATCTGCCTGCCTTGGCCTCTGAAAGTGCTGGGGTTACAGGCGTGAGCCACTGCACTCAGCCTGAAAATGTCTTTATATCACCTTTATTTAAAAAAAAAAAAAACATTTTTAATTTTGAAATAAATTTAGATTTACAGAAAAGTTGCAAAGATAACAGAATTCTCATAAGTCCTTCACCATTTTCCCTATTTTTTGTGTGTGTGAGATGGAGTCTTGCTCTGTTGTCCAGTGGAGCCATCTCTACTCACTGCAACCTCTGCCTCCCAGATTCAAGTGATTCTCCTGCCTCAGCCTCCCAAGTAGCTGGGAGTACAGTTGCACACCTCTGTGCCTGGCTAATTTTTGTATTTTTAGTTGAGATAGGGTTTGTTGGTCAGCTGGTCTTGAACTCTTGACCTCAGGTGATCTGCCTGCCTCAGTCTCCCAAAGTGCTGGGATTACGAGGTGTAAGCCACCATGCCTGACATTTTCCCTGTTATTAGCATCTTACATTACCAAGGGACATAAGTCAAAACTAAGAAACCTACATTGGTATATTTCTATTAACTGAACTTCAGATTTTGTTTGGGTTTCAGCAGTTTTTCTGTAAACGTTTTCTTTCTGTTCCCAGATCCTATCCAGGGTACTACATCACTTTTTTTTTTTCTTTCTTTTTTTAAATCATATATCCTTAGTCTTCTTTGACGTATGATAGTTTCTCAATCTTTCTTTGTTTTGCGTGACCTTGACAGTTTTGAAGAGTACTGGTCAGGCATTTTATCAAATGTTCTTCAACTTGGGTTTTTTTGATGTTGTTCTCATGATTAGATTAGGGACATGAGGTTTTGGAAGGAAGATCACAGAGATAAAATGCCCTTCTTATCACATCATATAAGGAGATACATCATGGCTACATGACCTCACGGGTGACATTAACCTTGACCATTTGGTTAAGGTAGGATTTGCAGGTTTCTTCATGGTATAGTTAGTATTTCTCCCTTTCCACACTTTATCCTTTAAAAGTGAGTCACTAAGTAAAGGAAGAAGGAATTAAATTCTACCGGCTAGAGTGGAGAGTATCTACATATATTATTTGGTTCTTATGTAAAGATTTGTCTCCTTGCTTTTATTTATTTACTTATTAAATTGTTTATTCAATCACTTATTTATATCGGTAGGGACTCATGTATATTTACTTTATAATCCAATACTGGTATTTATTTGGTTGCTCAAGTTGTCCTAGATTTTGGCAGAACCGGAAATCTGGGCACTGGTTTTGTTCATTACTACTAGGATGTCATTGCTTAGTTCCCCTCAGTAGACAGAGCTGGGTAACATATGTAAGTATGCTGACTCGAAGACTGTTTCTCCACATAAGTGTATTTGTATAGTACACACACACACACATTCATACTTATGCCTCTGACTCCAATCCAGTCCCACAGACCTCATTCTAGCCCACCTTATTTGCCCTTCTCTTTCCAGTTCCTGAAGGTGGAAGCTTAGGTTAATGATTTCAGATCTTTTTCCTTTGGATGAGGTATAAGCTTCCCTATAAGCACTGCCTTGGCTGCATCCCAGAAATTTTAACATACAGTATTGTATTTCTGTCACTTTCCTCCCCAGCAATGAGAACCTGGCTCCGACCACCAACCATTTACCTACTTAATTGCCCATCTCCCATATACATGTAAAGCAATTTCAGAATTGTTCATGTGTACTCTAGTGAAAAACAAATTTACCAATTAGAATACAGTGTGGATATGCAGTTTCTTTTGCCTTTAGCCTTAAAGCTTCCGGTTAAAATGCACTTTCCAAAGTTACTTAGTTCAGTTCCTTTTCTTCCACACCCTTAAGTGTGGTTATAACTTTATTACAAAATAAAGTTAGATTTATTTGGCATAGTTTACATTCCATCTGGGATTCCCCCTGACATCCTGCTTGACCTATATCTATAATCACTGTCGTGATTACTGTAGTGTTATAGTAATAGTATATCTTGAAATCAGGTAATGTTCTTTTTCAGAATTATTTGGCAATTCTAATTCCTTTGCCTTTCCTTGTGAATTTTAGAATAAGCTTGGAAATGTCTACAAAAAAGTTGGCTGGGACCAGGTGTGGTGGCTCACGCTATAATCCCAGCACATTGGGAGAATGAGGCAGGCAGATCACGTGATGTCAGGAGTTTAAGACCAGCCTGGCCAACGTGGTGAACCCCATCTCTACTAAAAATGCCAAAAGTTATCCAGGCATGGTGGTGCATGCCTATAATCCCAGCTACTCAGGAGGCTGAGGCAGGAAAATTGCTTGAACCTGGGAGGCAGAGGTTGCAGTGAGCTGAGATCGGGCCTCTGCACTCCAGCCTAGGCAATAGATTGTCTCAAAAAAAAAAAAGTTAGCTGAGATTTTGATTGGGATTGCATTAAATCTATAGACCATATTTGGTAGAATTGACATCTTAACAAAGTACGAGTCTTCCAGTCCACTAGCATGATATATCTCTCCATTTATTTAGATCTTCTTTTATAGCTTTCATCAGTGTTTTTTTAGATTTTCAGGTACAGATTTTGGACATATTTTGTTAGATTTATACCTAAGTCTTTTTTTTTTTTCTTTTGCAGTGGGAGAGGTGCTATTGGAAATGGCATTTTGTTGTTGCTTTTGTTTCTTTGTTTCAGGTTCCAGCTGGTCATCGCTTGTATATAGAAATACAATCGACTTTTGTATTTTAATCTGGTATCCTGCAACCTTGCTAAACTCATTGATTAGTTCCAAGATATTTTTTAGTATAAATTCTTGAGGATTTTCTACATACGCAATCATATTGCATGTGGCTAAAGAAAGTTACATTTATTTATTTATTCTAATCTACATACTTTTATTTATTTTTCTTGCCTGGTTACACTCCTAGGACATCAAGTATAATGGTTAATTGGAGTGGTAAAGAGGACATCATTGCCTTTTTCTGGACCTTAGAGGGAAAGCATTCAATCTCTCACCATTAATTATGATGTTAGTAATAGGGTTTCTTTTTTTTTTTGTAGATACCATTTATTAGGTTAAAGAAGTTCCCTTCTATTTCTAGTTTGCCAAAATTTTTGACCATGAATTGATATTAAATTTTATCAGGAGCTTTTTTCTGTATCTACTGATTTGGTCATATAATTTTTCTCACTTTAGTATATTAATATAGTAAATTACACTGATTTTTGAATGTTGATATAGACTTATATTCCTAATATGAACACCACTTGGTCATATGTATTGTCCTTTTTATGTATTGATGAATTAAATGTGCTAATATTTGGTTAAGGATTTTTGTGTCTATGAGTTATATTAGTCTGTGTCTATGAGTTATATTATCTGATTTTTGTATTTAGGGTAGTGCTGACCTCATAAAATAAGTCAGAAAGTGGTCTGTCCTTTTCTATTTTGTGGAAGAGAATGTGTAAAGTTCGTGTTGTTTTTCCTTAAATATTTAGTAGAATTCACAGTCAAAACATCTTGCCATGAGTTTTTTTGAGAAAGTTTTTAACTACAAATTTAATTTCTTTAATAAATATAAGGTTAGCAGAACTTTTCTTATTTATTCCTTCTGTAGTTTGTATCTTTTAAGTAATTGGTTGATTTTATTAAAGCTTTTGAATTTAGGGGCATAGAGCTGTTTGTATCATTGCCTTAGTATCCTTTTTAATATTTGTCAGATCTCTCTCCTTTTATTTCTAATATTGACAATTTTTATCTTCTCCCTTCCTTCTCATTTAGTCATGCTAATCTTCAGTTTTCAACAGAAAGGGCAGCATTTATGGATCTACAAACTTGCCTAGAAAATTATATAGGTACTCAGTTAACTCAAGCATTTGTCTAAGAACATCTGCAGGTTTTTGATTGTCAATGAAAGACTGGATTTTGTGGTATCAGGAAGCCCAGCCTGTTGATCCTGCTGGGGACTCATATATCCAAATGGAGGGTGAATTTATCTTCAAGCATAATTCCTTAGCAACCAGAGATACTTTAGTTGCACCAATAGTTGCGTCTTTTTAGACATTGCATTAGAATGATCTCATAAGACATTAACTAATGGGCCAAGGTCTTGGAACTTTTTTTTTAGGGTATTGCTGTTACGAAGGCTGGAGTGCAATGACGTGATCATAGATCACTGCAGCCTTGAACCTCTGGGCTCAAGTGATCTTCCCACCTCAGCCTCCCAAGTAACGGGGATTACAGGAGTGAACCACTGCATGCATTTCAAGAACTCATTCTTTTTAAATGTCTAAAAGCTTGTTCTTTGGGAATATCAATAAAGTTGATAAAATGTAGTATACTAATCAGGAAGAAAAGAAAGAAGACACAAACTACTAATATCAGGAATAAATATTATAAGGGATATAATAGGTGATATCACCATAGTACCTTTGGCATTAAAAAGATAGTAACATTTATGAAAAATGCATGCCAATAAATTTGACAATGATACAAACCACCATCTCACTCAAGAAGAAATAACTTACCTGAATTGTCTTATATATATTAAAGTAATCGGATTTATAGACTAAAAACCTTCTCCCATAACTAGCCAACAAAACAAACCCCTCTAGGTCAAGATAACTTCACTGATAAATTCCACTGACTTTAAGGGAATAATAATACCAATGCTATACAAAATTTTCCAAAAAATGGAAAAGGAAGAAACATTCCCCAACTCATTTTGTTAGGTCAGCATTACCTTGATACTAGTATTGGACAATGGCATTATAAGAAAGAAAACTACATTCCAATATATTTTATGAACACAGACATAAAAAATCTTAACAAAAGTTTAATAAATCAAACCTAAATCATAATACATCATCAAACCTAGTTGTCTAACAATAGCTGAACGGATAAACAAAATGTAGTTTCACAGCTTGCCATGGGTTAAGAAAGAAAAGGAAGAAAAGAAAACATGGTATATATATATACACAGTGGAATATTATTCAGCCATAAAGAGAGTGAAATCCTGTCATTCATGGCAACATGGATGCAACTGGAGGATGTTATGTTAAGTGAAATAAACCAGATACAGAAAGTTAAACACCACATGTTCTCACTCATCATATGGAAGCTAAAAAACAGTTGATCTCACAGAAGTGAAAAGTAGGAGAGGATATTAGAGGCTGGGAAGGGCAGGTGGAAGGAGGGAATAGGAAGAGATTTGTTAAAGAATACAAAATTATAGCTGGCTAGAAGGAATAAATTCTAGTGTTCTACTGTAGATGACTATAGTTGACAACAATATATAGTTTTTTTCCCCTCCTTCTCTCCCTCCCTCCTTCCGTCCTTCCTTCCTTCCTTCCTTCCTTCCTGCCTTCCTTCCTTCCTTCCTTCTTTTTAGAGATAGGGTCTCACACTGTTGCCCAGGCTGGAATGCAGTGGTGCATTCATAGCTCACTGCAGCCTCAAACTTCTGGGCTCAAAGGATCCTCCCACCTCAGCTTTCCAAATAGGACTACAGGTGCATGCCACCATACCTGGCTAATTAATTTTTTTTTTTTAAACAGGGATCTCACTATTTTGTTCAGGCTAGTCTCAAACTCTTGATTTCAAGCCATTCTCTTGCCTTGGCCTCCCTAAGTGCTGGGATTACAGTCATGGGTCACTGTGCCTGGCCTATTACATAGTATTAAATAGCTAAGAGGAGGATATTGAACGTTCCCAGCACTAAGAAATGAGAAGTGTTTGAGATGATGGATATGCTAATTACCCTGATCTGTTCACTATATATTATATGCATTGAAATATCACTATATGCCCCATAAATATGTAAAGTTATTACATCAATTAAAACTAAAATAAAATAAATGTATATCATCAATATTTACCTAAGAGATATATGTCCACACAAAGCCTTGCACATTAATGTTCATAACAGCTTTATTTATAGCAATCCAAAAATGGAAGCAACCCAAATGTCTTTCTATAAGTCACTAGATAAATGAATAAATAAGAAGCTGATGGCTACATAGTTGATTCCATATAAAGAAAACTACTCAGCAATAACAAAGAATAAACTATCCATACACATGGCAACAGGATGGATCTCAAAATCATGTTGTGTCAAAGAGGCCAATTAAAACAGAATACATACTGTGTATTTCCATTTATAGAAAATTCTAGAAAAGACAAACTGACCTATAGTGACAGAAATTAGATTAATGATTACCTGGGGATGGAGGTTGCAGATAGCAGGCTGGGAAAAAGGAAGAGAGATGGATTACAAAGGAGCATGAAGAAATTTGCAGGGTGGGTAATGGCTATGTTTATTATTGATTATGGTGATGATTGCAGAGGTATATACATATGTCAAAATTCATGAAATTATATACTTTAAATATCTGTGGCTTATTGTATATCAGTTGTAGCTCAATAAAGGTTAAAAACTCACCAAAAATGAAAAATGAAGAGAGGGCTGAGGGCAGCTTTAAGTGGACGTGGTCTCAGGCAGTCATTTCTCTCCGCCTCCGCTGCTTGCCTCGTCTCATTCTTGGATTTCCTGTGCCTTGATCTTTCCTCATGTTGGCTGTGCATAGTCACTGCTATTTCCTGTCGCTGTGTCAGCAGTTTGTGGGGTTAGAACTTGCAGAGGGTACTGGGTCTCTTTACTCTTTTCTTAAACCCCTATTATGTCCCTAGTTTGCCTTTGGTCATTTCCAAAGCTAAGAACATTTCCAGAGCAACAGTTTTTGTTCCCTCTCTATATTCTGTAGATAGTCCCTGCCCTAACAGGCTGAGGCCATTCCACGGTCTCTGTATAACAGTTTAATGGTGGCAAGAATTGGCAGTTTTTGTTTGTTTGTTTGTTTGTTTGTTTTTAATGCCCTTGAGTTTTTAGCTGTAAAACTCCATCCTTGGACTGCAGAAACATGAAGATAGTCTCACCTCTGATCATGGTCCAGGCCCTAAATTCATGGCTTTGGGCCCCACCTCTTAGCCTTCATATACAATTGTCTTTCTCTTTCCTGAAGTCATTTTAACCAATTCCACAGCTTTCAGCTGCTTTATCTTGAGAGCAGAGAGTGCTGTACTCATAGCAGGCAGCTCTCCCAGAGCAATTTATGGCTTCACAGTTCTGCAAATTACAGTCATTTGCAATCTTCTCCATTAGTGCCCTGACCCCATCCAGCTATGTCTGCCTGGTTTTGGTTCCTGATGTCTGAAGCTTCTTGTTGCTTTACTATCTGATCTCTCCAAGCTGAGAATGTTCCTTTTCCATTTTCTGAGTGCCTTCTGATCTGTAGACGTGCTCGATATTAAGATCATACAGTCACTTTTGTTTGTTTTCTGTTCTTGAGTTTGCTAATTCTTCCATTTACAAACTTGTAGTTTTCCAGAACTAGCTTTCCTATAGGGGAGAGATTATCAGTGAATTCTGATTCTTCCCAGAGCCTTATTTCTTAAACCAGTCCTGCCTACCTCTCTTCTATGGGCTAGGTAAACTTGCCTAAAATCTCTCCCACCATCAGTCCAACAACTATGTGAAACCCACACTTGGTTTCTTGTGTCTCCCCTTGAGTGAGTCTTGCCATTTGTCTACCTGTCTAGGCTGACCTGGTGGTTTTAAGGGAGCTCTGCTCCCCAGGAAGCTGTTACTCAGCGGCCATGAGAAGCAATTCAGGGATGCTTTTTTGGGGTGGTTCTCAAACTTTAGCATGCATCGGATCACTCTGAGGGCTTACTGAGACACAGATTGCTGGGCTCCATCCCCAGAGTTGCTGATTTGGGACGAAGGAGCATTTGCGAATTACCAAATCCTCAGGTGACGTGGATGCTGCAGGTCAGAGGACTGACTGCACTGCTGACTGGGAACCCCGTGTTGGTCTGTTGGTCTACTGTCAACAATTGACACTGTCCCCATGTGTCATCCAACAATCCCATTTCTTTTTCCTTTGTTGTTGGCTACTGTTTTTAGCTCCACGTTTGTCCTTTGTGCTCATCCTCTGAGGCTTGGTTCTCTTTGGTTTTCTCTTTATTTTTTTGAGACAGAGTCTTGTGCTGTCACCCAGGCTGAAGTGCAGTGGCGCAACCTCGGCTCACTGCAACCTCCACCTCCCGGGTTCAAGCCATTCTCCTGCCTCAGCCTCCCAAGTAGCTGGGATTACAGGTGTGTACCCCCATACCCTGCTAATTTTTGTATTTTTAGTAGAGACAGGGTTTCACCATGTTGCCCAGGTTGGTCTCGAAGTTCTGACCTCAAGTGATCCGCCCGTCTCAGCCTCCCACAGTGCTGGGATTACAGGTGTGAGCCCCTGCGCCCAGCCTCCCTTGGTTTTCTCTGATCTCTGAGCCCTTTGACCTATCTCGCTGGCTCTTCATGCTCCATGTCACCCAGGCAGGAGTCCCTTCTCTGGCTCTGGCCTCTTGGAGTTCCAAATTTAGTACAAAAACCCTTAAGCACCGTGCAGGGGGGTGTCCAGACGGACTCTTGCAAAGTCTTAACCCTGAAAGCTCTTGGCCATAGTTTCCCAAGCCATTTCCCCTTAATCATTGCCTTGCCTTGGAACTGGCCAATTAATATCGGTATATTTTGCACTAATATCGGTGTATTTTGCACCTCAGGTTATGGTGGCAGATGCAAGAGGGTACTAAGGAGGATGCTCCATGAATTAATTTTCACTAATTTCTCTGAATGGCTGTCTGAAGGTGCATTTCAATAGTACTCTCTTGGGTAGACGCGAGGAAACAGGCAAGTGTATTCCGGTTCCTGCTCCTAGCAAATTTCCCTTCTCTCTTCTGGTGAAGCCCTTGAGTGCCTGATCACCCATTTTAACCACCAAATATTAACTAAATAGCCTTCTTATTCCTATCTTCATTTATTAGCAGTTTAATCTGTATTCGTCCTTTTAAGTACATTGCTTTCATGTAGTCTCGTCTGGTTTCTAAGATTTCAACCATCCTAAGTAGTGCCTTTTTTCCCCCTTTCTCCCTTAAGCCCTTGTAATTTTCCTATTTGCCATTTCCAAGCTAAGTCTGTCTCCAGGGCAACGGTCCTCTGCTTGCAAGTGAGTCCTCAGCTCCTGCCCCTCAGCAAAGACCCTTTGACTCTTTATGTGCAAATTGGATTTTCAGAACCTAATGCTCCAGGTGCAGGCTGATTGTCTTTTTTCTTTTTCTTTTCTTTGCCTTTGGCATTGTAATTATTTAATTTTTTCAGCCACTTCAGTCAAAGAAGCTATATCGCCAACGTAATTCTCCTACTTCACTCTGCCTGCTTCGTTTTCGGTGCTTTAAAATCTACTATGATAATTAAGACTTATTGATTAAAATTTCCAGAGGGCCCCAACCAGGAGAGATAGACATGGCAGTGGCTTTGGACCTCTTATGGCAAAGCTGCAGGTTTTGTGCTGATGGCCAGAAGCTGTTCTTTCTGCCCATCTTTGAATAGAGTCATCCTGGGGTAATTTTCATGCCATCCTAGAATGCTTCAGAGGAGCACCCAGCCTGTCTTTCCGTGGTTCCACATCCCTTGGAGGATGTAGTCTGTGAGGAAGTTTTTTTCTGGCTGGTAATGAAAGGAAAAAAAAAAAAATAAGGCCAGGTGCCAGTGAATGAACTTTTTCTGGGGAAGGGTTGTCATTTCTATTTTGTCCTTCTCACTTTTCTGGTATTAAAATGTCTTCTTATTTTGATGGCCCTTTCTTGAGCTCTTGTGTTTTATTATACCTGTGAACTCAAAACCTGTGGGTTTTCTCACTCTCTTCTACCAATTCTGAAGCTAAAAGCTGGCTCGCTAGAGCTCGTTTTAAGATGAACTTCCCCTAACCCCAGAAATGAATCTGTCTCTCCAAGAACACTAGATTCTACTCCTACCAAGAGATGCTTGTCCAGACCCCAAGCTGGGACAAGATCCCATACTTTCCACATGAGATGTTCCCCAGGAATGCAGCTGCTCTTAGGGATTTCGAGCAGCCCCAAACCTCAGCCCCTCATGCATAGGCTTACATCGGTTCTGCCAACCCCACCAGATGTTAGCCTTGTCCTCAGAATCCCAAACCTTTCCATTCCGAATCCTTGCCTGGTTTCCTCTTCTAGCAAAGCGTCTGCACACTGTAAAAATCCCAAGAACATCCCTGATCCCAGTCCTTATTTTTTAAGGAGGCACTTCTCACATTTTTTCCACCAAAGTATATTCCTAACAGCAGAGAAGACTGAAAACACACAAAGGAGAAAATGAAAGCAGTCTGAAGTGATCACTGCAAGCAAGAAATATGTATTTTGTCTTAAAAATGCAGGCAGTGTTTGCATTCTACTTTGTGATCAATTCCTTTTGTATTAATATTAAAATGTTTAAAATTATTTACCATCAGGCAAAATGAGTCTGCCACTTCAGAAGTGCAATATCTCCATCCAGGAGCTCAAGTGCTCATGGTGCACAAAGTGACCTCACCAGAGTTTCGGCCAACTCCATGCTCCAGAATGGTTCCATCATGCAGTCTGACCCACCTTCAACTTGGCTCGGAAATCCTTTACTCATCTGTAGCCAACTTCCTATGTCATTTCTTTTAAGGGACTTTACCAATCCCCTCCAAGCCCAATCTTACCTCCACCTCATTCTACAGATTATGTTCTGTTTTGGCAAGGAAAGAGTGGCATCTTTCTAGCACTTCTTATCTTGGGTGGCATCTTCTTAGCTTTTCTCTGGTCCATCTCAGAGGACACTGATATGTGGACCAAAGAATGGATCTTTCTTCCTTTATGTTATGCTCTGTTAAAAGAGCACCAAAGCATGTTGCCTTAGGCTCAGCTATTCTAAAGATTAAAAACAAAATAATGTTTTTTTCCTGATTCCCAAAGTAGTACATCATAATAGTCATCAGCTGCGTTTGCTTGTCAGTGCCTGTATTCTATCAGGCCCTCTTTTCTTCTTTTTTCTTTTCTCTTTTTGGGAACCACTATTCAGTGTGGGGCTGATACCACCCCATTGCTACTCAGCTCCACGGATGGTCCTGTGACCCAGGCCTGGTCATTAGAGTCCTAGTGTTCAGGGAAGGGCATATGTCCAAGCAGGGTAAGAGTCAGTCCAGAATCATCCGGGCATGGTGGTATGAGCCTGTAGTCCTACCTACTGAGGAGGCTGAGGCAGGCTGATTGCTTGAGTCCCAGAGTTGGAGATTGCAGTGAGCTAGGATCATGCCACTGTACTCCAGCTTGGGTAACAGAGTGGGACCCTGTTTCTTTTTTTAAAAAGAAGAAGAAGAAGAAGAGTCATTTCAGGAGTTTGTGTCTCCTCTGGCTTGCCAAATTCGTTGGCTACTTTGTTATCATCACACGGCAGAGATAGCCTAAGAATGAAGCCAACCCAGAGGAGGAAAAAGCTAACAAATGAGGAAATATGTGCAACAAATTCATTAAAGGACCTGGATTGAGCTATGTCTGAATCCACCCCCAGACTCTTCAGGCATATAAACCAATCCTCCTTTTCTTAAGTTAGCTCGAGTTGGGTTTGTGAGATTAACAACCAAAAGAATCCTGGCTAATATAGAAGTCCCTTTGTAAAAAGATAAAACATAGAAATGCATAACAAAGTGAACTAGAAAGTATTATATTTTATATTTTTATGTCCTAGTTAAGAAACTTTTGCCTAACCAAAGTCCACTAAGAGTTGTCTTCTAGAACTTTTATAAAGTACATCTCTTATAATATTTAGATCTGTGATCCATCTTGAATATATTTTTAATGTTGTCTATGATCCATCTTAAATTAAGTTTTGTAAATGATGTGAGTTTACAGTTCAGGTGTTTCATTTTTTCTACCTCTGTGTGTGTATGTGTGTGTGTATGTGCGTGCGTGTGTGTTGCATATGGATATCTAATTGTTCCATTTTCTGAAAATGTTAGCTTTTTGCTACTGAATTGCCCTGGAAACCTTGATGAAAATTAAATGGCCATACATATGTGGGCCTATTTTTAGATTCTCTATTTTGTTACATTGCTCTACATATCCATTTTTACCCAAACATGACTTTTTCATGATTATTATAGCTTTGTAGAAGATAGTGTAAGTCTTTTAACTTTGTTCTTTGTCTTGGCTATTCTAAGTTCTTTGTATTTTCATATAAACTTTAGAATCAGCTTGTTATTTTCTACAAAAAAAAGCCTGTCCAGATTTTCATTGTGATTATGTTGAATCTACAGATCAATTTGGAAAGAATTGATATTTTAACAGTATTGAGCCTTCCAACTCATGAACATGGTATAACTTTTCACTTATTTAGATCTTCCTTGATTTTTCTCAGTAATGATCTCAGTTACAGATCTCGTAACATTTTATTTAATTTTTCTATAACTGTTTCATATTTTTTGATGTTATTATAAATGGTATTGTTTAAAATACAATTTCTAATTATCCATTGTTAGTAAATAGACATATAATTAATTTTGTATATTAATCTTGTGTCCTATGTGTTCTACAACCTTACCAAACTCACTTATTGGTTCTGGAGCTTTTTCGTAGGTTCTTTAGGATTTTCAACATAGTAAATAGGGGGAATTTTACTTATTCCTTTCCAATGTGTATGTCATGTATTTCTTTGTCTTGCACTATTCCATTGGCTAGGGCCTCCAATACATTGTTGAATAGAATTGTGAAGATTCTATTCAGATTCAATTCTTGCCATTTTCTCTGTATTAGGGTAGAAGGTAGCAAGAATCATGTTAGTCATAGGTTTTTAATACATGTCCTTTATCAGGTTGAGGAAGATTTCCTCTATTTTTAGTTTGCTGAGAGTTTTCAATTAAAAAAAATTTACAAATAAAAGGGGGTAAAGTGCAGTATAGGGGTGAAGTCTGGGCTTTTTGAATAGCCATCACCTGAGAGTTTTTACATAAAATGGAGTTTGAGTTTTGCCAGATGCTTGCTTGAATCTATTGAGATTGTTTTTCTTTTTCAGTCTGTTAATGTGGTGAGCTATATTAATTGATTTTTGAGTGTTAAAACAATTTCAAGACCACTGGGATGAACACCATTTGTTCATAATATGCTATCCATTTGTATATTGCTAGATTCAACTTGCCAAACATTTGCTAAGAATTTCTTCATCTGTGTTCATGAGGATACTGGTGTGTAGTTTTTTCTTCTTGTAATGCCTTTGTCTGGTTTTGGCAAATGAATAAAGCTGGCCTCATAAGTTGGGAAATGTTCTTCTTCTTCTGTTTCTAGATTTTATGAAAACTTGGGATCATTATTTCCTGAAATGTTTGGAAGAGCTAAAAAGTAAAGTCATGTAGGCTTGGAGATTTCTTTTCCCTTCCCCTCCCCTCCCCTCCCCTCCCCTCCCCTTCTTTTTTTCCTTTTTAAACAGGGTCTCACTCTGTCACCCAGACTGGAGTGCAATGGTGTGATCACAGCTTACTGCAGCCTTGACCTCCCAGGCTTAAGCAATCCTCCCACCTCAGCCACCCAAATACCTGGAACTATACGCATGTGCCACCATGCCTGGCTAATTTTTTTTATTTTTTGTAGAGAAGAGGTCTTTCCGTGTTGCCCAGGCTGGTCTCAAACTCCTGGCCCAAGTGATCCACCCATCTTGGCTTCCCAAAGTGCTGGGATTATAGGCACGAGCCACCATACCCAGCCATATAAGTCTATTGTTTAATATTCAAATATTTGAGGATTTCCATTATTTTTCTGTTACTGATTTATAATTTTAATTCTATTGTGGTTAGAGAACATATATGGATTCAGAATTTGTTGAGATCTGTTTTATGGTGCATAATATGATCTATCTTAGGTGAATATTTCATGTGTAGTTGAAAAGAATGTGTTCTACTTTTGTTGTGTGAAGTTTTCTTTACAGCAATGAGGTCAAGTTGATTATTATGTTGCTCAAGCGTTCTGTATCCTAATTTTCTACTTCCTCTTTATGTTATTGAGAAAGGATTGTTTATCCCCCGTTATAATTGTGGATTTGTCTATTTCTCCTCAAGTTTCCATCCTTTTTTGCTTCAGTTATTTTGAAGCTTTACTATCATATGCACATGCTTTTAGGATTGTTTTTGTTTTATTGTTTTGATAAATTGATCCCTTTTTCATTGTGAAGTCTTTCTTTGCTCATGATACAATCCTTCTTCTAAAAAGATTTTAGAAGAAGGAATGTATCATTGTTGAAGTAGCATCAAAGTTATGCCACTTCAGCTTTTTAAATTAATATTTACTTGGTATACATCTTTTATTTCATTTATTTTTAATAACAACTTTATTGAGAGATAATTTACATGCCAGGTAACTCATCTACTTATACAATTATGTGGCTTTCTGTTTATTTACAGAGTTGTGTAACCATCATGACTATCAATTTTAGAATATTTTCATCACCTCCCTAGAAAACCCTGTACCCATTAGCAATCACTCCTCTTCACTGCTCCCTCCTTCAGCCCTAGGCAACCACTAATCTACTTTCTGTCTTGATAGATTTTCCTTTTCTGGACATTTTATAGAAATGAAATCACACAATATATGTTCTTTTGTGACTGGCTTCTTTTACTTTTCAAGGTTCATCCATGTTGTAGCATGGATTAGTCCTTCAAACTCTTTTATTGATTAATAATATTCCATTGTACAGATATGCCACATTTTATTTTTATCCCTTCATTAGTTGATGGACATTTGGGATACTTGTGTGAACTCAGTGGATTTGCCTTAAAGTGCTTGAACAACTATGATAAGTGGAGTGCTGTGGGATGAAGATAGTGGAAATGAGGGGTAGATGGATTACAGTTGGGAAGGCACTCCATCTATGGTTTTAGAAATTCTGGGTTTTGTTCCTTTTCTTTTTTTTTGGAGAAATGAACAGGCCAAAGAGAGCAGTATTTCATGGATCTGACTTTATTCACGGTTCAGTCTCCCCACTTGAGTACCATGTTTCATTCCCCACTGTTTAGACCACAGAGGAGAAAGTCTCTGAAATACCAGCCTAAATTCAGTGACACCTTTTTAAATAAATAATTTCATTCAACTGAAGAATTTCCAGTAGATAAAATAGCATAGTACGGCCTCCAGGACTCTTGCACCAGTCTGACTGTTAGCTGCTGCCAAAAACAAAAGAATGTTTCACTTGGAAGTGTTCCTTGCTCTTATTTTAAGGTAAACCTTTACTTTGCAGACTGTAGGGTTTTTAATATTATCTTGATGTTAACTGGGGAAACCACTGATCCTGCATTGCAGACAACATGGGCCAGGACAGTACCCTCTGGTAGATCTTGGCTCTGGGACATTTGGGTTTGATTTTCATAGTACATCTGGTACTGACAACTCCAGCTTCCTTTACAGCTGGTGCCAGCACTGTGAAGAGCGAGAATTTGCAGGCACAGGAGAAGGAGACTCTCTGGGTATGCTATGAGCAGAGTTAGACTCCCACAGAACACAACAGCTCATGTGATCAAGCCCTGCCCAGCAACCCACGTGATCAACCACAGGCTGCAATTTTCCATGGTGAAGAAAGCAGGGACAGGGAGCCTGCGCATTCTATTAACTGCAGAGGCCGAGAAGGGATTCAAGAAGAGGTTTTCAACCAGGGTTTCACAATTTATCCTTGCTGTCGCTGGCTAGTGCCAAGTCTCCTTGTTCCTTATCTAGACTATAGCAATCGCTTCCCAATCAGTGCCTCTTTTTCCAGGATCCTTATTTTCTTCGATTCCTTCTTCTCATGGATGTGAAATGATGGCAGTTCCTCTCTACTCTCCCTTAAGTTACAAAGTAATATTTGCTTACAGTGTTGAAACGGAAAGGAAAGACTAAAGCATCCCTTCAGCTACCCCCACCACCATCATTTCCTTCCTCATTTGCTTCTGAGGGCCAGAAGCAACTGAGGGAAGCAGAGAGTGTAAGATAACAGGGAATACATTGAGGAATAAATAGGAATTGTATGGGAGCCTCTCCTGAAAGCATTCAAATTTAAGTGAAACAACAACAACAACAACAAATAAACAATCTTCCTGCAGACTAAATTTGTTCCTGGGCTGCCAATTTGCCCCACCTAGATCTTTCCAGTATTTCGAATACATATACAACTATATCAATATTACAGATGTAAATATAGATGTTTAGATACATGGTGCATGTGTTAGACAACTAGGATTACAATATACATACTATTTTGAACTTTGCTTTTTCATGTAACATTGGGAAACTTTACACGTTAGACAGCCTCATCACTAGCACCCTGTAGATGGACATTTAAGTTGTTTCCAGTTTGAATTTTCTTTTTTCAAATAATACAGCATTGTTTGTTCTTAGACATGTGTCAGGGAGTATACACATAGGATAAATGTGGCACAGTGGAATAGCTGGGTCAAGTTTGATAGCTATTGCCAAAATGCCTTCCCCAAAAGTTATATCTATTTAATTTTACCAACAGTGTTCCTCTGTTTAATTCTGAACTTTTTTTCTCTATATATGTTTTATTAGTTATTCACATCAGAATGGCTGCCCTCTTTTCACCGGTCCAGAGTGAACTACCCACAGAAAGTTTCTTTACTCTGTTTATTGAAGAACTGGAGGAATATAAATATGTTTTGCCTACATAAAGTTAATGGCCTGTAGTAAAGAATGTAGACTTTTAAGCAGCCTTCCATGTCATCTGGCTTAGGAAACACGGAGTTAGTGTGCTAGACACGTGGCATGGGGCTGGAGGAAAAAGGCGGGCTTTCTTGGGCAGTGCCCGCCAAGTTGGGCCACCGCCCCACTGCCTACCCCTTCTCCCTTGCTCAATGTACGCATCACCAAGTCTGTGCTCCACTGTTTCTCCTCTGCTAGAGAGGCACTGGAGCCTGGGGGATGGGAATGTGCCTTCCCCTCCTGGAGTCTGAACACCCTAGTTGGACTTCTGGGTGAGGCCAGAACTTTCTTTGAGTACTGGGCCACATCTTCATAAGCTTCAGAGACCTCTTCCCGCCGTTCCCCATTCTCACATCACCTTAGTGAAAGCCTTGCCCTTCTGCCCAGTGGCCCCCTTCCCCCAACCACCAGAGGCAAAGGAGTGCTTGAAACTGTGGAAACTTTAACCATTGTTGATTTTAAGACATAAATCCTTCAGTAGTAAAAGATTTGCCAACAAAGTGTTTCTGAAAAAGTGAGGTTGGTTGTGTTGCTCTGGTTCTAGCAACGTGCTCACTCTGCAGTTGTGGGATCTCTGGGTGCCATCGTGCTTTCCTGCCACGCTCCCTGTTCCCTGGCAGAACCCGTCCCCTTGGAACGTCCACAGAATTTTGATCATAGCTGAATTACATCATGTATCACATTGCTGGTTGTCAGCTTATGTGTTCATCTCTACCACTGGACTGCAAGCTACTTGAAGTTCTTAGTAAGAACAGGGGCAGCCGTAACATAGGGCTTCCTGCGTGCTGGGCACTCCACCAAGTGCTTTACACGTATTAACTCATTTACCTCACACATCCCTCACAATATCTTGGCATCTTCATCTCTCACAACTCATTAAACATTCTATGGTGTCTTTCAATTTAGATCTCTCTCTCTTCAGAAGGAGTTTTTAAGAAAAATCTACTATCATTTGTTTGCAATATATCAATCTCTAACAAAAATATAACATTCATATAATAAGAACAGATTATACAGGATAACAGTGGGATAGTTTTCTCATTTAGCCTGACATCAAGAGTATTTATTTGGCTTTCTATACCATTAGTTTAAATTAGAACACTATTTCCATCCACTAGAGTAGAACAGCTATATGTTTTCCTTTTAAAAGACAAATTAACTCTGTAAGGGCATTAATATTTTAAAAAATGATGAGTGGTTTTTCAAATATTTTAGTTCTACCAAACTGATGAATAGATAAACATGAACAGTAGATCTGGATTCAAATCTTGATTCCACAATTTTCCAGCTCTGCAACCCTGGGCAAACTCGGTAATCTTTCAAAGCCTCAGTTTTCTCATTAGTAAAATTAGGATAATAATAGTTCAGGGTAAGCATCAGAAGTAAAAAATGTACATATAGGAAATTCAGCACAGCATCTGGCACAAAGTGATTAACAAATGTTTGCTGTTATTCATTTTTATCATCGTTATTACAAAATGTTGGGTTGAGCTGGGCATGGTGGTGCATGCCTGCAATACCAGGTATTCGAGAGGCTGGAGCAGGAGGATTTCTTGAGCTTAGGAGTTTGAGGCTGCAGCGAGCTATGATCACACCACTGCACCGAACCTGGGAGACAAGGTGAGATCTCTTGTCTACAAAAATAAAATTGGAATGTTGGGTTGCAAAAGGGATATAGAAATGAGTAAGATGGTGTCCTTGTCCTTAAGAAGCTCAGCTCTGTGGTAGGAGAGATAAGAGGGTTCTGCAAACATAATCACAAGACAGTGAAGTAAGGCAACTGAGGGACAGAGCTCAGAGGAGGGAGAGATTATTTCCATAGGAAAATTTCATGGAAGGCTTGCAAGAGGATGTGAAAATTACGTTCATTTTTGAAGAACGAACAGGAATTTCTTAGGTAGCCAAAGCGGGACAGGCACAGCTGGTTGTGGAGAACATGTATAAAGGTACAGAGAAAGGAAAGGGCATGGTGTTTTGGGAGGAACTATAATTAGTAATGTTTGGTCAGATCATGAGGTTTTGGTGGGGGTAGGTAAGATGGGAGTGGTAAGACAGAAGATTCTAGAGGAAGGCAAGGCAAGGACCAGATTTTGAAGTTTTCGCATGCTGAGCCAAAGAGCTTGAATTTAGCTCCAGCAGTAGGGTGTCAGGAAAGAGTTTTAGAAGAGAGATGTAATCAGATTTGCATTTTAGAAAAATCACTTTGGCAGGGGTGTGAATGATGGACTAGAAAGGTGGGATGGTGGCGACTTGGAAGCCAATTAGGAGGCCGCAGTCCAGGTGACAGATGGTGCCCCAAACGGGCAAATGGCATTCAGAATGGAGGGGAGCAAGATGAATTCAAGAGACCCTTGGGAGGTAAGATGAAAAGGATGGGGAGGAGGGAACTTGCTGGGATCTCTATCCAACGGTGTCCAACCCCTTGGCCTCATTCCATTGTGCCACAGGTGTTGGTGACAGTGTGTGGGAGACAGGGGCGTATGGAAGTGCATTAACCAAGATACAGACTAGAGAAGGAAGCCTCAGTTCTGAGGACAGGGGTCAGTTTGTAGTATGGGAAAGAGGAGGTAGAGAAAGGGTAGTGAATTTCACCTGCCCCTTGTTGAGTATGAGATGTCTGTGTCCCCCATGTGAAGAGCAGAAAGGCAATACATGGATCTAGAGCGCGGCATAGAGGGAGGGCTGGAGATGGAGACTTGGGCATCTTTAGGGTAACTGCGAAATTAGGGGAATGGCTGGAATACGGCAGGCTCGCGAAAGAACTCTACGTAGTTAATAACCATGAAAATGTCACTTCTTTGGCCTTTACTTCTATTACGTAAAAGTACTCAGATCAGGCCAGATACAATTTTTACTCTTTATTCACAGCCGCAGGCTATTGTGGAAGCCACGGCCTGCCATTTCATACCCTTTGCAATAGGTGGCGCTGGCGCCCGGCAGGGAGAAGGTGGCAGCACATGCTGGGCTGGCGGCGATGGTCTTGAGGGCGGAGCTGGCGACGCTCTAGCCCCGAGCCGCGTATCCGCCGCCGGGTCCTCCCTGGTGACTGGGTGAAGGCCGAGAACCTCTGGCCTCAGGAAGCGCATGCGCAACCGGTTCCCCCAAACATGGAGTCCTGTAGCCCAGGTCTTACCTGAATCAGGTAAGAGGCGGGCGGGAAAGGAGTGGAGCCCACCCCTGCACCCTCCCAGCCCACCTCAGGAGTGGGACTGCCCCCCTTGGGGGGTGTGGCTAGTGTGTGTGGGCCACACCAGTCCTGGGGCCAGGTGCGCGTGGCCCAGGAGGCGTGAGGCTGTGCTGGCGAGGGAAGGGCTCCGCGGGGCGCGTGGGTCCCTGCACGAGGTGCGCCGCCGCCGGCCCACAAGCGGGCCACGTGGGCGAGCCCGTCGTCTCCCAGCACCTCCGGTTCGACGAGAACACAAAAGTCACACAACCCTCGCCGAGGCTTGACCCCGCAACAGCGTTTAGTCATTCCGTTAGCCGGCCCCACCTGCCCTCCTGGGCTTGAGGGCTCGATTTCTTGGGAGGCTGTGCCTCCCCACCTGGGGGGCGACCAGCCTTGGAGGTAGGAAAGGTCGCAGGCACACGGGTGTGACCGAGTGGTGGGGCGGCGGCTGTTCGGGGTCGGAGCTGCGGTTCGGGTCCGGGCGCTGGGGTCGCGAGGGCGGGGAGCGGCAGGGGTGGCGCGGCTGCGGGCCTGGGGTGCAGGGAGGGGGAGCAGCTGAAGGTGTGAGGCGAGGAGGGCAATCGAGGAAAACGGAAGCACCTGCTCCTGGTTGACTCATCCTGGCTGGAGGCATCATCTAATGTGGGAAAGTAGTAACGGGGGGCAAAAAAAAGCAAGCGAGAAAGAAGACGTTGCTTGTGCTTGGATCCTGTTCTTCCCCAGGCAGCTAGGAAATTGCCTGTCTGAAAGAAAGTAGCTGTTTTCCTTAGGGGACTGTGGTGAGCGACAAATGAGATAATAAATGTGAAAGGGTAAAGAGCTATAAAAATGCAAGATTCTATTACTTAATTAGAATCCTTCAGCCTATTTATCTGTTTGAGTGGATAAGATGTCCTCTAGGTGTGGGATAGTGGGCCAGGAGTACCTGGTGAAGAAGTACCAGGTGTGGGATAATGGGTGTGGGGAGTAATGCAGAGGGGGTTACTAATTTAGGGGTTACTAGTTTAGGGGTGCCCACTAATACTGTCACCTGGAGAAACAGCCATCTGCATTTAGGGTCATCTTATTTGGATAAGAGATTATTCAGTTCCACTGCTTCCCTCTACCACTCATCTTTTGAGCTTTTTTTTTAATAGCCAAAGACTTTTACCCAAAAATGAGGAGGAAGACACCAGTCGCTTCAGGGATATATTTGTTAATTATTATTGTTATTATTATTATTTTGAGACAAAGTCTCTTCTCTGTTGCCGGGACTGGAATGCAGTGGCGCCGTCTCAACTTCTGCCTCCGGGGCTCAAGCTAGCCTTCCCGAGTAGCTGGGACTACAGGCACACACCACCACACACTGCTAATTTTTGTATTTTTGGTAGAGACAGGGTTTCACCATGTTGGCCAGGCTGGTCTCGAACTCCTGACCTCAAGTGATCTGCCCACTTCAGCCTCCCAAAGTGCTGGGATTTACAGGTGTGAGCCACCGTGCCTGGCTATATTGGTTAATTTGGTTGAGAGTCAGGTTTATGTGATTTAATTGATAATGTCTTCAATTTGTCTTGTCTTCAGCAAGAAGCAGCATGTTGTACAAAGGGTTCTGAGCTGAGGGACATAACTAGGGAAGACTGATTTGTGGATTTGTCCCCTCAGTAGAGGATCACCTTGACCAAGTTCCAGTTCATCTTGGAGCCTTATTTTACACCAGATGGGAAAAGACCTCGCAGGTCATTCATTCAGTCTTACATGCAGAGCTTGCATACCTGCCACAGGGTTCCCCAGCCCCCCGTGACAGGGAATTTGTCACATCCCAAATGGCCGAGGCACCCAATCCCTCTATACAGCCCCTACTGTTGGAAAATTCTTTATGTTGAATCGACATCTGTTTCTCTACAATTTGCACTCATTGGAGCCACACAGAATAAAATGTCTAATGCTGCTTCCACAAATATTTGAGGACTGCGAACACATTTCCTTCTTCTACTTACTCCACAAGGCTTCTTTTCTTCAAACTAAACATGCCCAGCTATTTCAAACAGGGAGGTAGTGTGGAGTAGTGGAAAGAAGGCCAGCTTTGGAGCCAGGCACATCTGCGTTCAGTTCCCAGCCCCTTCACATCTAACACTCAGCGCTCTGAGCTGCTGTATCTTTCTCTGAAGTCTGTGAGTGAAAATACTCATCTAGCCAGGCTACTGTGAGGATTAGGGATATGTTGGTTCAAGATCTATGCTCATGGTAGGAGCTTAAAATATGAGAGCTGTTACACCTTTAGTTTGCAACTCATTTAGTTGGTCTTCTCTGAACACATTCATATTTGTCTCTGTGTCTCAATATCTGTCTGCTCTGTAGAACAGAATAAAATGGTTTCTGTGAGTTCTAACTAGCAGAATAGAGTAGCATTCACTTATTTTTGTACTTCCCCACACCCTACAATCACAGTAGCCTTTTTAAGGGTCCTATCATACTGATTCACTAAGTTTGTCAACCAAAACTCCTTCGTTCTTTAACATGTGCTTCTGTTCAACCAAGTTTCTCCCATACTGGTGTTTTAGTTGATCTGAATCTGTAATGATGGCTCTTGAAAGTGGCAGTCCCAGTTGTGGCTTGTTGTCTCCATAAATATCCTGCATTTGTCATATTATGGGTCTCAAACTGGGGTTAGAAAAATATGCTTATTGAATCCATGGTACCCTCCCTGCTGACCCCATACCACTGCTGTGCACAGCAAGATAATAAATGCAGAGCTTTCTACATGAATTTTTGCACAAATCTGAAGTCTTATTATGAGGTGGAACTGTGTTAGAATTGGTATGTGACAAGAATGTCTGATAAGCCACTGGCCGAGGGAATACTTCTGCATGAGATAGCCTGCACGGCCCAGGAGAGCAGCCGTCTGGAGGAACTGAAAGGGTGCCGCTGCCATCAAGCCAGAGCTGACTTTGAATTTATGTGTGGCTGTGTGTTTTCTCAGGGCTCCAAGTGTTTTATACCTTGGGTCAAATTCTTCCCCTGTGGAGGAAGCTCCTTTTTGGAAGTAAATCAGTCACATTTAGAAGCTTTGTTAACTCTTTGGCCCCTGGGGGATTATGGCCAGCATTTTTTCCCTTAGACTTCTGACAGCGAATTCCTGGTTGGGCCATGCTGATCTCTTTGGGCTGACTTCTGTGTTCAGGGTTCTTCCAAACAGGACTATGCTTCCCCTGCTTAAGTTCTGGGTTCCATGCCCATATCAATCTCGATCCCTCCTCCTTCAGGGAAGTTTTTCCTAACTACTCGGTCTGAAAGGAGGATTTCTCCTGAGTGCCAGACTTGGAATTCCTGTTGTCTTCAGGAGCTCTCCCTGGCGCTCCCCACTTCCCCCAGGACCTTTAAACTATTTTCCTCATCTGCCCACTTGAACCATGTGGGTAGATATGTTCCATGGCCTTCAGAATAAGATCTTTTGTGGGGCATTCAGACCATTAAAGAGAAAATTACCTTCATCTTGGATGCTGGTGTTTCTGGCCTGGTGAGAATGAAAGTGTGGAATTGTTTGTAGGACTCAAAGGTTACATTGACAAAAACTATGAAATATATATAATACAAAGGCTTTTGTTATTGTTATTATTAAAATAGGAAAGCCTTTACTCTGTTGGAAGGACCGATTTCGATTTTGCAGAGTAATTCAGTCTTTAAAATGTAGTGGTAGTTAAAATACATAATCTTTGACTTGTAAAGAGACTGATTTAAATTTTGTTAAATAATTAAGACCATAGTTTAAATCCATTTGTGGCTTCTCATTTTCTCTGGAACAAATCCCTAACTCCCTACCATGAAATTCTCTTTCTAGCCTATTTTTTTTGCCGGTTGGTGTCCCGGCTCAAAGGACTTCCCGTTTTCCTGAAACGTGCGGCCCCGGGCCTCCGGTACTTTGCGAAAGCCATCCCCTCCGGCTGGAATGTTCTTTGTCTCTCTCGTAAATGTCTATTCATCATTCAAGACCACCCTTCCCCCCTCCCCTTAATTACTTCCTCCCCTGTGCGCCCTCAAATTCTTGTACTTATTCGAGCAGTATTTATTAGGGGCCAGCTTTGTGGCCGGCACCATGGCGGGCTCTGGGGATACAAAAGGTGAATAATACTTGGGCTAGGCCTTTGAGGGCCTTACTCGTTAGGGAGGAAGGGGTCAACCTGCCACAAACGTCGCTAGGAAATTAAAAGGAAAATTTTAAAAAGCAGCAGTTCTTGTCTGTCTTCCCCTCCAGATGGCCCGTGTCTTGCTCTGAGGCCGGGGGGCTATTTCTCATTTATTTCGCATCCTTGGCTCTTAGTGCGCTGTAGGTGCTAAATCAGCATTCGTTTCATCAGTGCTTTTACTGGGGGCAACCAGAACTCGGCAGAAGTGTACCTGTTTTGTGCCACAGGTTCTGATGGCCCTCTCATAGGCGGTAGTTTCCGCAGTGTCCGTGGGTCTTCCCGGGGCCTGGGTTGGGCGCCCCGCCGACGAGCGGCGAACCTTTTGGGCTGCAGCGTTGCGGAGCCGCGGAGGTCCTGGGCCAGGTGCGGTCGAAAGGAGGCCTGCAGCGCCCCCTCTGGATGCAGTGGGCAAAGGCTGGCCGCCCCGCTCACCCGCTCGTACCCCGGGTGCGTTCATCAGTATTGCAATTTATAGTCAGAAAATGAACACAGATTCTTCGTGATACTCTACACTTTTCAAAGGCGTAAGGGATGCCTTTAAAGGATTATGGATTAGAAAAATTCCTCCCTCTTTCTTGTGCCTCTGGGTGTTTGCATTGTGATTCTATCCTACATCAATAAAGGGAGTTTTGCTCTCTTCATTGCGCCCCCTGTTCTGTGGAGCGCGGACCGGCGCATGCAGGGAGCTGGGCTGCGAAGGTGCTGCTGCGGGGCGTCTGGCATGCCGACCATGTCGCGCTGCTGCAGAGGAAACCTGCCCCCCACCGCAGCGGTGGCTAGAGCGGGAGAAACCAGACTTTGTGCAACTTTGTCCGTAATGGTCATCCATGAATCTGTTTACTAGTTTGGTGGTCCAGCAGAGCTTGTTACTCCCTGGCCGCTTGCTGTGCTCCTTGGTGATTACCTGTAGTTACGGGCTTAGGGGTCCTCGGGCCCTTGTGGCTTGCCGACTTTCACAGTTCAGCACCCACACTTCTGACGTGGGATGGGAGCAGGCGCCACGGCTCGCACCCCTGAGCCCTGCTGCCCTTTAGGTCGAGCGGCCAGCCTCCTGTGGGGCTTGTGGGTGGTCTAAGGGGCTAAGTGTTGGGGCTCTCAAGGGTCTGCTGTTTTTGTCAACGGCATTAACTCGCCAGGGGAGGGTTTCTGCAGCAGAATCTCGGGCTCAAGGTTGGGGTTCGCCAGAAATCAGCGGGGTCTTGGGGACCAGGGTCTAGTGGGCCCCTTCAGGGGTGTCGAGCCTTGAAGGGGCCCACTAGAGGAGCCGCTGTAAGAGGGGCGCCCCATCTCTGCAGCCGTGGCGGTGCAGAGTGGCTGGGAGGGGCTCTGCGGCGAGCAGAGGGGCAGGCGATAGGGGTGCTGCGGCGATGGGCGGGCTAGGGGCGGGGCGCGGGTGGGCTCTAAAAGTCGGCGCCCACTCGCTCTTCGCTGCCGCGGCAACCAGCACACCCCGGTACCTCCTCTGCGGCAGCTGCACCTCGCCAGCGCAGTGCCGCAGCGCACGCCCGAGTGGCTGTAGCTGCCCAGTGCGGCGCCGCCCTGCGCGGGCTGTGGGCTGCGGGCTGCGCCCCAGCTGCCGGCTGGCCCAGCACGGCTGCGGGCGCTGCGGCGCCCCGTGCTCTGCAACGCTGCGGCGGGCGGCATGGGATAACGCGGCCATGGTGCGCCGAGATCGCCTCCGCAGGTGGGTGTGCGGCGGGAACAAGGGGGTGTGGTTGGCCGCCCCGGGACTAGGGTGCGGGCAAGTGGCGGGCCGTGTGCCCAAGCTGGGGCTGCCCGGGTGAAAACTCTAACGGCAGGCGACACGCATTCGGTGCCCGCTCTGCCGACTTGAGGAAGGGGTGTCACTCCTGCATGCTTAGGTTAGGATTTCTCCTCGGGTTAGGATTTCTAGACCCTGGGATCACGTTGGTGAGATTTAGGATTTATGGACCCCAGCGTCATCTTGACTTGAGTTAGGATCCATAATGACCCCGGTCTCACCCTGACGGGAATTGGGATTTTTAGACCCCAGCATTACCTTTGTGCGATTTGGGATTTTTAGATCCTGGCATCACCCTGGCGCGATTTAGGATTTTTGTACTCAGTCGTTGGTGTAACATGATTTAGGATTTCTAAATTCCAGCATCGCCCTGGTTGGATTTAGGATTTTTAAGACTCCGGCTTCTCTCTGGTGCGATTTAGGATTTTTAGACCCTGCTGTTGCCGTGGCGCGATTTAGAATTTCTAGATTCCAGCAAAGCCCTGGTGCAATGTAGGATTTTAGACCCCGCCATTGCCGTGGCGCGATTTAGGATTTCTAGACGCTCCCCCGCCCCACAAAAGCCCTGGTGCCATGTAGGATTTTAGACCCAGCCGTTGCCGTGGCGCGATTTAGGATTTCTAGATCCCCTCAAAGACCTGGTGCAATGTAGGATTTTTAGAACTCACCGTTGTTGTGGTGCGATTTAGGATTTCTAGACCTCCCCCAAAAGCCCTGGTGGAATGTAGGATTTTTAGACCTCGCCATTGCTGTGGCGCGACTTAAAGCGTAGACCCCAGCATCGCCCGGGTGCGATTTAGAATTTTTAGAACCCTGGTATCTCCATGGCGCACCTTAGGATTTCAAGAACGGGATAATCGCAGTGCCGAGATGGCCGCGGTGCAGCTTAGGATTCCGAGACCCAGGCACCGCGGTGGCGGGAGTCACCACACAGTCACTGGAAGTCACTGTGCCCGCCAGCCGCCGTATTTTTCAGATTTCAGCAACAAGCGTGAGTGAGAACGCTGATTTGACCAAACTGTTCTGTGGCTCAGGGATTGTTCGCCTTGGTTTCGCGGGTTTACAAAGTGGTTTATCTCGCGGCGACGCCATCAGGTGGGCGGCAGGTTGGGTGGAATTATTACGCGAGTGTGTTTTTCCTTTTTACAAGATGAAATCAAGGCTCAGAAATTTCCAGAAAGTTTGTTGCTGGAGTTTGCTTATTCTCTCTACTCATGGCTCATCAAATAATTGGGATTTCGGCCAAACAATATTTGTTTAACCCATTTTGCCTACTGACTGCCACACTGCTTCACTCCTAAAAATCCTAAAAGGTCGTAGGGGCATTTTTACTGAGGTAATAAGACAGAAAACGGCTCCCTGAGAGGTTGCCTCTTTGCTTTCTTGGAGTAAGAGGAGGGTGTGGAGGGGGGCTGTCCAGGAGTAGAGAGTGTTGGTCGGTCGCCTCGTTTTTTAAGCCCCACTTCCCTTAAGTCCCATTTGCCCCTCTGGCCGCCCCTCCCGGGCTCTGCTGAGTCACTGCAGAGATTCAGCTGCTGGAACCCGGTGAATGAATGCGATGAGAAGCATAGGGGGAAAGGAGTAATGAAATGCACACATGACAATGTGTATATTGAAGTACAGGACAGATAGCACTGAGCAGATGACCGTCAAAACCCAACGCTTTTTGTCATCTGACCTTCCGAGGAGATATTGGGATATACCTTTCTTTGTAGCTTGATATGTATTCCGACATTATCATTTTTTGAGTGCTCTTAGCCTGCTATTGTTGTGGGGTGAAAACAGTGATATAACCATCATGTTCTGGCACTTTTTTGAATCATTTATAGTATTACCTTGAGAAATAGGACCAAATCATTTTATCTGTCTTATAGAACGGTATTTTGGAGAAAAAAAGAGAAACGACTGCCCTAATAATGCCTAAAAAATAGGCTGGGGAGCTGAGAGTCTTTAAGAAACATGGTTATTTTACCACTGTAGAACCACAGGTTTGTTTTTAGAGTTTAGGAAAATATCCGGGGCTTGAAGGGGAAAAGTATCTGTTGGGTTGAGGAAGTTAGCGAATGGGTAGATTACAGGAAATAGAGAAGAATGTGTGTACAGACAGAAAGCCATTTCACCCAGGGCTTTAGCAATTAATTTATTTTAGCTCTATGACAACTCTAATTTTAGTTTTGGAGGGTATTATTTCTATTCTGGCTGTTTTGAGAGAACTTCCAATCTCTGACAGTTCTTGATCTGGTGCCCATCAGAAGTCAGACTCGAAACAGAACTGTTTCTAATTCTTGTTTGGCGCTCCTTATCAATGTGGATAAACTGACTTGTGCCTTTGAAGTCCCGGACATGGGAGGGTTGGGTGTACCAACTAGCGCTCTTTTTCCAAACACAAAATCAATTCTCACATGCTGGGTAGGAGTTATGCCTTATTTGGGGGTGGGGAAGTGTCTTATGAAATTAAATAAATGGAAACTTCAAGAGTCTGCTAAGAAAAGCAGAAATATAATCTACTGCCCTGACCTCTCAAGAGATTAGATATTCAGGGTCATGACAAAGCTGCTTATGTTGGAATACACAGTGCGGCTATCTTACTTTCACAGACTGTTTACCCTGAGCAGTTTCTCAGCCCAAATCCAGATAGTACTAAATGGGGCTTCAGTTAGGCAGGCGGGCTGATAAGCATGTATTAAAAATCAGGAGCAGCTCTCTGCTTGAGGGCATGTGATAAGTTACTACACACACACACGCTTTAAAATATGAGAAATAGCACATATACATATTTTGAACATTTTTCTCGTGGGGGCTAGTGGGTAGATGGTCGAGCTTTTGGAGTAAATATGAAATGTTATTTTTTACTTCTGAAGCCTTGATACAAGTCAACAAAAGAGTGTCCAGCACTTAAGTCATCTCCCTTTTATTTAGTTAAAGACCTCTTCAGCAGGTATTGGGAAGACCACAAGGGGAGGGGCTGAGGGGTTAAAGTTAGGGAGCCCAGGCAGAGGATTATGTTGAAATACGTATTTTTTTTCCCCTTAAATTAGAAATGGTGAACAAATGTGGTGATTGCTATCACAGACAGAGGTTCAATTACGGTCTTGGTCAGCTTTGTGCCTATGTGAATGGCAAGTAATCATTGCACGGTAACAGCAATCTCCCACCCCACCTTACTAGGTTTTGGTTTGTAGATGAGTGTACTATATTACCTGACTGCCTACAGTGGGTCTCTGCTTTTCCTACAGGATGAGGGAGTGGTGGGTCCAGGTGGGGCTGTTGGCTATGCCCCTGCTTGCTGCATACCTGCACATCCCACCCCCTCAGCTCTCCCCTGCCCTGCACTCATGGAAGTCTTCAGGCAAGTTTTTCACTTACAAGGGACTGCGTATCTTCTACCAAGGTAAGAAGTGGACCATTGAAACACATGCGTGTATTGGTCATGTAAGTCCCAGCTGAAGTATTCATTTTGTGTCTGTTGCTCTCTTGGTGCTCCTTAATGATGGAGGAGAGTCTGGCTCTCTTTTTCTATGTAGTGTACTTGCAGAGAAGCTCAGAAAACTGCTGGGAGAATGGGAGTTAGGACTGAGGTTCCAGCCTGCAGACCTCACCTTTAGTATATAAGTTATCTTTGTAGCTTGATGTGTATTCCCATATTAGTATTTTTTGAGCGCCCTTAGTGTTAGGTAATACATAAAATGTTCACAGATAAAACTACCATTGGTTCTCTCTCCACACCATCCCTGATTTCATTTTGTTGTTTTCTATAGATTATTTGTAGTGTGTGTAACTGTGATTTCAGTCTTAATACCATTATATAAATTGGCTAGTGATGATGATTATGACCACTACTTACCAAGTAATTACCATATGCCAGGCACTGGGTTATGTTTTCAGCCTTTATTGTTTAATCTTTACAACAGCATTTGAAGACAGGTGCCATTAACCTCATTTTATAGGTGAAGAAACTGAGAAAAAGATTGGAAATGATTTCTTTTGAGCGGGGGTCAAGAGCAATAACGAAAAATGTTTGTCATAAACCGTTTTTCATTATTGCTCCTGACCTCCTCTCATCTGCTGTATTCAATTAGATAAGTATACAATTTTCATTACGTTGGCTTGGGTTATTTTCGGTTTTACTGTTTTAAATGACTAATGTTGAAGGAAAAGCTTCATGTCTGTAGTTTATTTTTCCTTACATTTTCAAACTATACTACTTATATAAGTGGAATGATTTTATTTGCATAGATTTTCAAGAATGAAACTCTTAGGCTAAAGTATATACAATTTTTTTTATTGCTTCTAAATTATTTTTGAAAAGCTTATTACCAAATTTTCACATCACTGGCAGTATATGAATGTACCAGTTTTAATCTAATATATTAATATTAGCAAGCTTAATATTCTCTAAATGTTTCCCTAATTTAGATGATGGCTGAACGCTTCCATATTGTCATATGCATTAAAAAAGTTCACGCCTATGTTGGTCAAGCCCTTTTTATAGTTGACAGGATTTTGTAATAGTTTTATTACGTTTTTGATGTTGGATTGGGTCTCCTGCTGAATAGAGTACTAGGCAAACAGCATAAGCTAAAGGTGTTCCTTGGGAATAGTTGCTATATCTTAGAGAATTCTGTGAGGCCACTCATGATAAAGTACAAAAAATTTGTAGTTTATGTGTTGTACTCATATGCTTTTAACTGTGAAAATTTACTTTTTACTGTGAAAAAGAATTGCATATTATTACAAAACAAAAGGAGAAATGGGGATATGCTTTTTAAAAACACCTAGGTGAAAGTAAACAAGGTGCCTTCAAGTATTTTCACATAGCATGAATTTTACAATATTTTGATATACAGATTAAAAGCAGAAAGAGGCCTGTTCTCACCTAATGCAATAAGCTTACATTTAAAAAATGTGCCATTTTAATGTCAATTCGGTCACAAATTCTTGTCCTTTGCATCAGATTACTTAGATTTTAACATCTTCAAGGATTATTTTTTATAGGGATTTGGCCTAATTGATTGTACTTTCCTTCTTCCCAGACTCTGTGGGTGTGGTTGGAAGTCCGGAGATAGTTGTGCTTTTACATGGTTTTCCAACATCCAGCTATGATTGGTACAAGGTAATGAAGTCAGACTTCTAGGCCCTACTATGTCTTAAAAAACCTCGGCCGGGTGCCGTGGTTCACACCTGTAATCCTAGCACTTTGGGAGGCCAAGGCGGGAGGATAACCCGAGGTCAGGAGCTCGAGATCAGCCAGACCAACATGGTGAAACCCTGACCCTACTAAAAATATAAAAATTAGCCAGGCATGCTGGCACACGCCTATAATCCCAGCTACTTGGGAGGCTGAGGCAGGAGAATCCCTGAACCCAGGAGGCAGAGGTTGCAGTGAGCCAAGATCATGCCACTGCACTCCAGCCTGGGCGACAGAGTGGGATTCTGTCTCAAAAAATAAAAAAATTAAAATTAAAACCCCAAAGATTTTGTTGTCAGCACTAGAAGGCTCTTGCAAATTCGAATTGCTTTTAAAAAATATTAAATGTTAAACTGTTCCTTATTTACTATAAGGGAATGATAACTCTTTGGCAATCTAGAAGGGATCATCGCCAAGTTATCCTCCCTCAACAGAGATTAATTACCAGGAATGAAGCATTTTCCAAGAGGATCATCTGTGGGACCTGTGGTGGTTTCATTGGGTTTTCTCTTTATGGAAGTCTGTTAAGCCAAGATAGGGCTGAAGCTCCTGTGCTGCTGTAGCTCTGGTGAAAGGGAAGGGCAGGAGCAGAAAGCCCAAATCATCCTTTCTTTTTCGTAGATTTGGGAAGGTCTGACCTTGAGGTTTCATCGGGTGATTGCTCTTGATTTCTTAGGCTTTGGCTTCAGTGACAAACCGGTAAGCAGCACCTATCTGGGACTGGTGATGGGGTGCCGGGTGGGCATAGACTGTGAGGCATCAGGCTGGCAAAGAGAGCTGCACTCATGACTTCATCCTGTCTGTGTGGGCTTTCCTTTTCTCAGAGACCGCATCACTATTCCATATTTGAGCAGGCCAGCATCGTGGAAGCTCTTTTGAGGCATCTGGGGCTCCAGAACCGCAGGATCAACCTTCTGTCTCATGACTATGGAGATATTGTTGCTCAGGAGCTTCTCTACAGGTCAGTGGAGCTTCAGACTTTAGCTTATGATGCTGGGAGAATACACTGTTTCTGGACCCTTTCTATCCTTTTTCTCTCTTGGGAGTTGTCTTCAGTGGTGTGCTGGTTTAAGTCTGCTCAGCTACATGTGTGTTTCCTTATCTCCCTTCTAGGTACAAGCAGAATCGATCTGGTCGGCTTACCATAAAGAGTCTCTGTCTGTCAAACGGAGGTAATTGCCTTGGTGGTAGGTAGAAAACCGTGTAGTCTAGAAGGGCCATCTTTAGATCCCACAGCGACATCTAAATGGTAATCTGATAATATTGCAAGTAGACATCATTAAACTATGGGATCTCCACCTTTTTTGTGCCATGAACTCTTTTGGTGGTCTGCCGAGATTTATGGGCCCTTTTCCAGAATGTTTTTAAATACAGAAACAAGCAGGATAACAAAGGATAGTCGCTTTACTGACATAGTCAATATACAGCTGCATTATAGTCATGGGCTTTTTGAATGCATTAGATAGCAGGATCTAACGGAGGACCTAGTAACGGCTGTATCAGTAGTGAGGAGTGTAAAGACTGCATATCTGTAACAACTGCAGTAGGTTATGAGAGTATAGGACTGCAGATAAAGAAAGAAGCAACATGTGTTTCTAATACTACTATGATGTTAGTGTAGAAAATCCTTAATGTCATTAATGAGTTCTTGGAAACTATGACTTTAATTAAAACATTATAATAGAACCAATTTTCTTCTCATCACTATTTTAAAGAAAGGTTATTATTCAAGGACCTGCTGTACCTCATTTTGCTTAAAGCTGAAGTTTCCAAGAACCTATCCTGATGTTAAGTGAGAACTTAACTGTATGAGATTCCCCAACTCCTAACGGATGGAAATGCCAAGGTGCAGTTAGAAAATAGCGAACCCTTGATTAGACCTTTTGGGCAGGCAGCTTGTAAGTCCGTGAATACCCAAATGTCCCCTGAATGCCTTAAGAGCAGACTGGGAGAGATGTCCGTCTGTCCCTTTATCACTGATGCCTTCATGGGTTTCTTTCACTGACTGAAGAGAAATGGAAAAGGAAAAACTCTAGGTTTTTTAAAGGACCTATACTTATTTAAAAACTTCTTGTTTTATTCTTGCAGCCCAAATCATTAACCCTTATGTTGTGAGCGATGGGGGAAATGCTAAGGGGAGTCAGAGCCTGCTTATCAGCATTTTGGAGGACCATATATTTTCTCCTGCTTCACTATCTTTAAGATGGGAAAAGTAATTGCAGTGGGATATAATGTGACCAATTAAACATAGAATTCCCTGGGGAAGCAATTAGATGACAGTACTACATTTTTATTTGTAATTCTGTTTTGATAGTAAAGGCTGCAGAGGTGATGGTGAATAGGATGGATAGTCTCTGATTATGGGCTTGTCTTTGACCTAAAGTTGTAGGTAGGCTGGGCCAGGTGGCTTACACCTATAATCCCAGCACTTTGGGAGGCCGAGGCGAGAGGATTGTTTGAGCTCCAGAGCAGCCTGGGCAACATAGTAAGACACCATCTCTATTTAAAAAAAAAAAAAAAAACAAAGCTATAGGCAAATGACTCAGATAAGTTTCTTCTCCTACAGGTATCTTTCCTGAGACTCACCGTCCACTTCTTCTCCAAAAGGTTGGCTACTTCACTGATAGACTTTTAGTTTTAAGATTTGTACTAACGTAAATAATGCTGGGACTTTTCAAGGGTCATAGCTCCTGTAATTGGCAGTAGTTAAAGCCTCTCCCCTGTGAATTTATATTAATGAAGTTAGTTTTTCCCATCTTAGTCAACTAAAGCAGAGGCAGTGACCCCTGCATAAACCCAAAACCAATTCTAAGAATAAGAGATCAACAAATATTTGGAGAAATACAGCTATGGAAAGATTTGTGTTACAAGCTTGATGTTTGAACAAATTAGGATCCTACTCTAAACTTGAATACATCAGAGTTACAGTTTTAGGGATTTAGTGAATTGTAGAAAGTATCTTAGGTGCAATTAGAAATAGATTTGTCTTCCTTGAGAGAAGAATGTGAGTAGGCAAAACAAAATGCCAAGTACCAACCAGTAGCAGGAGATTTGGCTAGAGATTTAGTTCCTAGTATAAAACCCTTTGCCCCGGTGAGGGTCTTCCGCTGGATTCTTGAGCTTTACTTCCACTTATTCCCCTCCAGCTCCTCAAAGATGGAGGTGTGCTGTCACCCATCCTCACACGACTGATGAACTTCTTTGTATTCTCGCGAGGGTAAGTGTCACTATCAAGAGATTGACTATGGGCTAGAAATAATGTCATGAAAAGTTGCTGCCGTTACAATTCTGGGCCAAATCCTAGGGCCTGATATTTTAAAGCAAAGGTATTAGCCACTTGCCAGGGAAGTAGAAGGAATTCATAAATCACTTATGGGTCAGACTGCATGGCCTCTGAGTTCCAGCCATACTGAACATTCTGAGTTCTCCTCACACTTATCTTCCTGCGTTTGGACTCTTTCAGTCTCACCCCAGTCTTTGGGCCGTATACTCGGCCCTCTGAGAGTGAGCTGTGGGACATGTGGGCAGGGATCCGCAACAATGACGGGAACTTAGTCATTGACAGGTAAGAAATTACCCTTTGCTTTGGTTTCTAGAGAAGCGTTTTTTGGAGAGTGGGGATTGCTTGTTTTGTTCCTTGCTGGCTTGTTCCCTATTACAGGAAGGCTGATGATGACCTGTGAGGCAAACCAAAAAGTCATGGTCTATAATTCCTAAGATAGATATGGAAAACACAGTGAAACTGGACTCTTTGTTAGTATTAAATGCTTCAAAGTATTGAATCATGGTTGTGGAAGTAGCCTAGTGCCTCCCTCAAGGTACAAGGCTCTTCCTTTTGCCTATCTTTTCTGCAACAGGGGGTGAGAGGGCAGACGTCTCCTTCTCTGTCTTGTACAAGAAATTCCCATGCTTTGGTTCAAACGAGAATGTAGACACTTTCACAGGGGACCCAGAGGTGGTGACAGCTGTCACTACTTGGGATAAGGCTCTGTTTTCTAGCCATCTGGGTCAGTGTAGCTTCCAGTGTTCTTACTGATGGCTTTGCTGGGAATTGTATGTTAGAAGGAGCCATTCCTCCCACCCTCTCCTAACTCCCCACAGGATCCCTGAACATTTCATTTTAGTATTAACTGAAAAACAATTAAGACTGTCTTACACAATTCTCTTATGTTTTTGTTTCCAACAAGTAAATACTGTTTCTAAGATGTGATATTTGAGGTTCACAAAAATAGCTGTCCTGGAGTTGTCGGGTAGAATGAGTAGAATACATGAGTTCTTGTTCTAAAATGTGGCAGTAGTGTCTTAAAACGGAGAAAGAGGAATTCTCTCCATTTTATCTGTGGTCAGATGAAGCCATTGCACTTCAGCCTGGGCAACAGAGTGAGACTCCATCTCAAAAAAAAAAAAAAGTAGACGTCAACACCGAAGATCATGTGTTTCAATCCTCTTATTTTGAAAATGAGGAGGCTAGCCACGTTCTCTGGCACATGCCTATACTCCCAGCTACTTGGGAGGCTGAGGTGGGAGGATCTCTTGAGGCCAGGAGTTAACAACTGTAGTGAGCTATGATTGCACCTGTGAATAGCCACTGCACTCCAGCCTGGGTGACATAGGAAGACCTGATCTTTTTTTAAAATACAAACAAATGAGGAAACAGAGTTGAAAAATCTGTATTATATATTTAAGTCATAGACGTAGGTAGTGGTGGAGCCAAAACTGGATCCCTAGACCTGGGCTTTTTAGTCACATATAATCCAAACCAACTTTCAGCCTTCCTAGATCTCATTCCCTGCATAATAAATACACAAAACCACTGATTCTTATATTGATAGTAGGCATAATCACTATAGACAGCTACATGGTGGTTAACTCTAGAGGTTAACAGACATGGATAAATTAAGTGGGACATTTCCAGGAATGCTAAACTGCTTCTGGATTAAGAAATTATATCTTATGTTTCTTGTGGTTCATGTCATGCCCTTGAATCCCTATAACAGTAAAGATTTCTTCTGCTGCTCATGCTGACCTACCTGTCCTACAGTCTCTTACAGTACATCAATCAGAGGAAGAAGTTCAGAAGGCGCTGGGTGGGAGCTCTTGCCTCTGTAACTATCCCCAGTGAGTATTTTTATATTATTGATAGAAAACTGAAGGACTGTAAGGTCAAAATAATGGCAACTCCTCTATACAATTAGGGTTACCAGATTTAGCAAATAAAAATATAAGACATCCAGTTAAATTTGAATTTTAAATAAACAACAAGTGCTTTTCTAGTATTTAAGTAGGCGTACAATATTTGGGACCTACTTACACCAAAAAAATAATTTTTCATCTGAAATTCAGATTTAACTGGTTATCCCGTATTTTACTGGCAGATGTACTCATGACATTTGGAACATCAGTGAAGTGTGTGTGTACAGTGAAGCATATAAAAAACTGAGACATTACTGCAAAGGTAGTTGGGATTACTGATTTCTTATGCATTGTCAGTGACTGCCACATTACATGCTGAACTGCTCGGACGGAAGCTGTTTGGATTACTTATCAAAAGGCTATAGGTGGTCTGTGCTCATTTGTCTTTGCATTCTTATGGATTTAAAAAGAAAGAAAATTAGTGTTTCACATACAGTGATTAGTGCTCAGGAAATTATTGGTTGATTTCAAATGTCAAGGGTCTGTTATAACTGAAGAGAGACTTAAGGAATGATGGCATCCTGGACTTAAGAGAATGCTGAAAGTTGGACTTACTCCATTTGGTCCAGGGTGCGAGAGAGCTGAATGAGGGACCAAATCGTTTTCTCTAAGAGGCAAACTGGTGCGTTCCCAGCAGTTCTTTAGAGCTTACCTAGTAAGACAAACTAGGTTTTCTATCACACAAAAAATTACTTATAGAAAATATTTTCTTGGGCCAGGTGAGGTGGCTCCTGCCTGTAATTCTAGCTCTTTGGGAGGCTGAGGCAGGAGGCCTGCCTGAATCCAGGAGTTTGAGACCAGCCTGGGCAACACAGTGAGAAAAACAAAAAAACTTTTCCCTGCGGATAAATTTAAAAGCCAAGTGTGGTGGTGCACACCTGTATGTAGTCCCAGCTACTGAGGACACTGAGGTGGGAGGATCGCTTGGGCCAAGGAGTTTGAGGTTACAGTGCGTTATGACTGCACCACTGCACTCCAGCCTGAGCCACAGAGAGAGACCTTGCCTCAATTATAATAAAAGGAAGAAGAAAACTTTTTTTTTTTTTTTTGGAGAGGAGTTAATTTTAGGGTGGGAGTAGGAGAACAGATGTGAGAGCTGTTAAGTATTTCATTCCTTTTCTCTTTCCTAGTTCATTTTATCTACGGGCCATTGGATCCTGTAAATCCCTATCCAGAGTTTTTGGAGCTGTACAGGTGAGTCTCCCCAAGAGAGGTCTATGTTTTGTTAGTATTTCATGCTGACAATGGTAAACAGAATATCGGTTGAAGGCTATTGGCTCTAGCCATTGTCTGTGACCTCACTGTTCATCCAGGAAACAATAAAAAGACTGAGTTGAGGAGTCTTTTGTAATATCAAGAAATTCAGTTATACATTCTCCTGATTTATATATAGTCTGTTTTCACTGTCATGACTGCTACATATTCCTAGGTGTACAAAAAGCTCTCATGTGAGTCAAAGGTTGAAAGTGGATATATCCTATGAAGTGTTTTAGTCCGATTGTAAAGACAATTCATTGACTTAAGCTGAGCAGATGGCAAGGAGAGATTGAGAAGAGCTCACTGTGGACTAGTGCCTTCTCACTGGTTGCTATTCTCTCTAGGTACTTACGTGGAAGGTATCAGAATATGAAATCTTGATTCATCATGTCACATAAGAATGTTCCATACCTTCCTGTGGCCTACCAGATACAAGCTGGTAGTGAACAGCTTGCATACAGTTTTTAATAAAATACCCCCTCTCATATCCTCCTGGGATTAAGGAAAGCTCCTTGGTTATCTCTGCTTGGGCATGAGTTGCTGTGTGATCCACTTGTTTGATGCCGCATCCTTCTCTAAGGAGCTGAAAGTCATCTTGCTTTGACAATTGTTGCAAAAGTGTTCTATTTTCAAGTTGTTGTTTGTTGGAGTATGAACATTTAAAAACTAGTCTGTATAAATGGAATTGGCAAATTTATCTGCCTAAGACACAATTTCAGAGTAGAAGCTGAATAAGCTCTTTGTTGGCTCCCTCCAGTGTGGTGTGTCCACAGGGTCATTTACTGGGACTTCCTACTGGCTTACATCCCTCCCCCTCCAGCCTCAAGTTCACCTGCGTGCTGTTCTCTTCCACTAGGAAAACGCTGCCGCGGTCCACAGTGTCGATTCTGGATGACCACATTAGCCACTATCCACAGCTAGAGGATCCCATGGGCTTCTTGAATGCATATATGGGCTTCATCAACTCCTTCTGAGCTGGAAAGAGTAGCTTCCCTGTATTATCTCCCCTCCTCCCTTATCTGTTGTGTATTCTACTTAGGAAGAAATGCCCAAAAGAGGTCCTGGCCATCAAACACTATTCTCTCACAAAGTCCCCTTAACTCAAATTGGTGAACAGTGTATAGGAAGAAGCCAGCAGGAGCTCTGACTAAGGTTGACATCATAGTCCACCTCCCATTACTCTGACATCTGATCAAATGTATGGACTTGGCTTTGTTTTTGTGTTA
Source organism: Plecturocebus donacophilus (assembly GCA_004027715.1). Lineage (NCBI taxonomy): Eukaryota > Metazoa > Chordata > Mammalia > Primates > Pitheciidae > Plecturocebus > Plecturocebus donacophilus. The sequence goes on along the minus strand of PVKP010007685.1, from coordinate 11,988 downwards.
TCGGGAAATTCTGATGAGTGTTACTATTCACTGATGCTGAAAGACGTTCTTTTGCATAAAAGATTTTTTAACACTTTGGACTTCTCTGAAATATTTAGAAGTGCTAATTTCTGGCCCAGGCCCAATAGGAATTCTAAAGTAAGAATGAGGAGAAGGGGGCCTCCTTCCCTCTCCTTGAATGGCTTTATGGGCACATGCATTTTAAAAGTTCTTTAAGCAACACAGAGCTGAGTCCTCTATGTCATACCTTTCAATTTAGTTTCATCAGCTGTTTTTAGTTATAAACATTTTGTCAAAATAGATATCGGTTTGAATAATATAGTATTCTTAGTATGATTTTTAAGACTATGATTTACTTACACATTATATATATTTTATAAAGATCCTAACCCAGCATAGCATACCCTTACTCTGCCAGAGTAGTGAACCTAATTAAACGTTTGATTTCTGAATAAATTGAACTAAATCCGAACTATTTCCTAAAATCACAGGACACTAAGGACCAATAGCATCTGTGCCAGAGATTTACTGTTATTAGCTGGGAAGACCAATTCTAACAGCAAATAACAGTCTGACACTCCTCATACCTCAGTGCTAACAAGCATGTCTCTTGAGCTACCATAGAGGGGAAGGGATTGTTGTAGTCCAAGTCACCATACTGAATGTACATGGATTCCTTTATGATAACTGCTTAATTCCCCATTGCCTATCCCAGAGAGGCTTTCCGATGTAGCTCAGTAATTCCTGTACTTTACAGACAGGAAAGTTCCAGAAACTTTTAAGAACAAATTCCGAAAGACCTATGAGCAAATGGTGCTGAATACTTTTTTTTTAAGCCACATTTCATTGTCTTAGTCAAAGCAGGATTAAGTGATTATTTACAATTCATTTTTAAAAAATTATTAGCAACTTCAAGTATAACAACTTTGAAACTGGAATAAGTGTTTATTTTCTATTAATAAAAATGAATTGTGACAAAAGTGGACTCTGGCTTCCCCTCCCCCACCGCCCCTCTGGGATAAAATTTTCCAACATTGCCAGCTTTCAGATACACATTAAATTAAAGGAATAAAATGAAGTTAAGCAGCTGGAGCATAGGATAGTATTTGATTTTCAAGATCCCCCAAAGCTGCACTATCATACCAAAGCTGACCAAGTATAATAAAAAGAAAACCAACCCATGCGCAAAGGTAGACATCTGCTTGATCTGCTGGCTCAGGGCCAAATGTTTAATTTGCTTCTCCAAAGTCATTCATCTTCAAAAGTGTGATTCTGGGAAACTGATGCCACTAGCCTAAAAGCCCACTGACTGACTGTGAAGTGTGCATCGGCTTCCTCTTGTCCAGTAAGATTTTATCCAACAGAAGCTAAGATAACATCTACAGGTGTTCTCTCTTTGCTTCTGACGGTCACCTGCATGGTCACTCCATCTGCTAAGGCCAGCCTGGACCTCACCAATAAATCATAGCCACCTCTGAATATACCTGAGAGAAAAAAGTGAGGAAAACCATATTAAGAACTCAAGCACTGGATAGTGAAGTTTATAATGTTCTCCCTGCATCTCCTTTCTATTAGTTTAGCTTTCCTAGAGATTTGTGGAAATTGAATCCCATGCATAAATTCCAAATATATATATATATATATATACGTGTATATATATATATATATATATACGTGTATATATATATATATATATATATATATATATATATATGTATATATGTATTTATATTCCCATGAAACCAGGTACATAGAAGGTATTTAAAAATACCAATTTTGAGTGCTCAAAGGAACGCTGGTGTTGGCCTTGGTATCTGTTGGCGAGATTTAAGTGTTTTAGGCCAAATGTACATCTTAATAAGAATAGCATGCTAAACAAATTATTCATTTTGACTGGGTTTCAGGAGTACTCAAAGGATTGTTGGTGGTGGCCTTGGTATCTGTTGGAGAGATGTAAGTGTTTTAGGCCAAATATACATCTTAATAAGAATAGCATGCAAAACAAATTACTCACTTTGACTGGGTTTCAAATTGTTACTCATATAATGGGATGACAGGACAACAGTGAGGGATAAGATGCCCATCTATATCCTATTAAGTTTGCAACAAAAAGGAAGAGAAATCTGATGGAAGCTTCTTACCTGCCAGGTAGAGCGAATGGGAATTCTTATTCTCAGGTACCTTATCGGACCTCTCACATGGCTGCATGCCCAGAAATGTGATGATATTGTTGACAGCCTCTGTGTTGAGAAGATGTAGGAGATGGTATTAGGAAAGTAAAGCACAGGGATGTACCTCCGCCCCAGTCTAGGCTGGGAGCTGGGGTGGAAGGCGTTGTTGGTGATGTGTAGAGGCAGGCTACTGGACTAGAAAATGGCTAATCAATTAGATGATGAAGACAGGGTGCTGGCCATTTAAGTAAGATATTTATGAAGTATATTTTTTTAAAAGGAGTTCTTCTGGAATAACAAATATGCCTATTAGGTATTATACTGCTATCAGGCAATATACTGGCAGCAAATGGTTCTCACCTTCCAGGGTTTTGGTAGAACTGAGGGCAAAGGTTTCCTCTTTCTCAAAAGTATCTCCCACCTCTTCCCAGGCGGCAGCGAAGTTAGGCTTCAGTACTTTCTGAATGTGGTCAGACACAGTCACTTCGAGATCTTCCAGCTGGTGGGTAACAAGCAGTCAGTAAAGAAAAGTCCCTTCTGTTACAGGGCAACGATAAAGGAACTAATCAATATGGTCCTCAGGAACCTAGAGAAAACTCCTACCACCAAAATAGTTTAAGTTCTGTAGTCTGGATGAATCTAATGCTGTAGCCCTTAGCAAAGGATAGAACATCTGGCAAGAGCCAAATTCAGACAACATCTGTAGCGCTGAGGTACAGAGTAGTCATGTTGCACCCACACCTGACTACTGAGTTCCAGGGACATAGTATCCTCTGATCATTCCCTAAGAGACCGATATTTTTAAAAGTTTTCCCTCCATTCTGTGAAGGCTTTTTAATCCATGATCTGGCTATAAACTAACAGTTGCTGAAGCAGAAGCAAAAACAAAACCACCACCCCTGCCCCAAATCATTTTAAATAAAACTGATCTCAATGAAAATCATGTAATTATTTTCATCTCTTAATTATCCCTATTATAAAGAAAATAAAAGGGTGAGTTTAATTATGAAGTGGTAAATCTCAATTCTCTCTGGCCTGGTGCTGTCCAGTTACAGAGGAGGGTTAGTCCAGGTCCTCCTAAGTTATCATCTGTTTCAGAAGAATAGAAATCCCATAAGTTTATGTCAGATGCTTCTAGAAAAATGTTCTCTCAAGGCAGAAGTCACTCAGTGTTGCAAAGATGTCAAAGTCTCTGCTGGGAAGACTCACCACATACTCATCATCATACCCATCCTCATCTGGAACTCCAGTGTTAGGGTCACAGTCCCGGACTGTAAACTTCATGGTACAGCTAAAGGTGCCTGCAACTGGAGGAGAAGGCAGGCAAACCTGCATCAGTGGGCAGTGCAAGTGAGAAGTTGCCATCATTTCTTAGGAAGTGCCACTTGTACTCAGCATTGTGTTTCACATTTTCCAGTTAAACACACACATGCTCTGTTTTATAAGGGAATGGTCCTCAAAAGTAGCCTGCAACCAGGTCAGAAAGGCAGTCTCACAAAGCATGAATGTGGAGTCCATTCCACACTGTGCGTTACAGCAGTACAAAAATGATGACATGAGCAGACTGTTTCTCTATTGGTATGAAGAAAGCAACAGAGAGGTACTTTTGGGGGCTTTTTTCCCATGCCTATCAAAGGGGCCTAAATATTGAAAAATAAGTATTTTGAGAACCACTACTATAGGACCTGACAAAGCAAAAAAAAAAAAAAAATACTGATGGTAAAAGCATACAGTTCATCAGATTAACATTGACCGATCTCATCAGCATCTCAATGCTATCTTTAGATTGTGGACTGATGGAGGGTCCACAGATTACCAGAGTGAACTTGCTTTATCTGTCAACCTTTAGCCTATAGTGAGTAGGTCAGTAATGAGTTCCTAGTATTGGTAAAGTCGGTGTCTTAAATGGAAAAGCAAGTGGGCAGTGTTGTATGTTTTCACACAAGTGGTGTTAATAAGAAATGGAGATGGGGGTACATTTTTGGAAAGTGAAGTCTTTATAAAGAAGACAGGATGTTCTGAAATGTTTGAAGGAGGGGATTTAGCAAGCATGAATGAAGAAAAGGCATTTAGGGTCTAATCTATGGTCTGGAAAAGGCTTATAGCTACAAAAAATAGTACATATTGAGGCAGTTAAGTTATTTGGGGGATAGGCAAGGAGAGGAAAGAACAGGCTCAGATGTAAAGACCATATATGACAGGTTGAGTAATAAGACTTTCATTTGCTCAGTCTTGACTTTAAACTCCATCTATCCATCCATCCATGTAGTGGCTGTCAATACGTGTTGACGTTACATGTAAAGGTATAAGCTGTGCCAGACATTTTGATAAAAAGATGACTGAGTCATGACCTCTGTCTCTAGGAGCTGTCTAGGAATTAAATAAGTGTGTGGGCTGTGTGTGTGCAGTCTATGACATTACAACTCAATGCCATAGATCCTTTAATATAAGTTTTAAGAGAATGCCATGTGAGGGTGCAGGATTAACAAACAGCCTGGGAAAACTAAAAATGTGAAATAATACAGTAGTTTAATTGGCTCTCAAAAGATGCAAAAGAGCTTTGGCAAGCAGAGGAAGATGTACAAACAAGCAAAGGATAGAGGTAAGAAAGTGCATGGGGCAGCTGGAAACAATATGAGGCATGCTAATGCATAGGTGCTGAGAAGATAATTTGTTTAGGAATAAACTGTAAAATACCTCGTATTTCAAATGATTTTCCAACAGGCTCTGGCGAGCTGAGACAGTCAAGAGATTGAAAGGTTAGAGTAAAGCTAGATAAGATGTGCCTAATTTAAGCCACTGATGGAGACATGAAGAACAGGTCTGAAATTCAGAGACCAGATGATTAAACAGAATATGCTGAAAACAGATGATGGCAGTGGGTTGACCCATATAGGAAAGAATATCTATCAAGGCTGCAGAATCTATTTCAATGCTATAAGGGAGTTGAGGAAAGAATGACTGTGGTTTAATTAAGATAGGATTTTCTTCAGGGAGAAGGGGAAAGAAGAGAAAGAAGTGAAAGTTAACACAAAGCCAGAATAGGTCAGGTGAGGCATTTAAAAAAAAAAATGAAAGAGATATGGGATTAGGGTAGGGAAAAAGGTCATGATGAAGTAAGAATGAAGAGTCAGGAGAGACATTAAGCAATAGATTATAGGAACCCAGTGTGGTTCCAATTAATCTGGGAGGCTACAGCAAATGAGGAATAAAGAGACAACATCAGGAACGAAGGCAGATCTCAGACTGCACAGGGGCTGGGTTTTATGTGGAGGTAGACAAAGACACATATAAGGACCTGACAGAAAGACATTAAGGAAGTAAATAGGAATGGTGTTAGTAGAGATAATGTTCCTGAAACCTTAGTGGCAACTTTTTAATTAAATGGTTGATACAATGAGAGGTTACACGGAATCTAAGAAGTCCAATGAAAACCATTGGTAGTGATCTATCAAATCTGCTACTGGGGTGAGGAGGTGAGAGGGGGTCCTTTCCATGGCAAGAAATTACTGAATGCACTGCCATAATGTAAAGATAAGAGTTACACAAACAGAGCAAGGCAAATACCAAAGGGAATTAGAAAACAATGCCCTGAAGATCTGCATTACAATTGTTCTCTGAAATTAGGCTTGTCTTGTGAGGATTTACTGAAAATGAGAGTTGACCACTAAGGAGATTTGTATGAAAAAAACCCAGAGAATTAGAAGATGGATGCTGGCAGCTAAGACAGGAGAGGGACATGTGAGTTGGGCCAGGGTACAGAACATACAGTGTGGCAAAAGGCAGAGTGGGAAAGGTGGGAGGGAGCTGCCAGGTCTCAACCACTTGGGGGAGACCATGACAAAGTAAGAGACACTTAGGCATTTCCAGAAAGCTTTGTTGGAATAATAATTAAAGAAGAGGGTATGTCACTAGGGCAAAAGATTAGAAAGAGGGCAAAAGAGGTATATCTGTACAGGCTAACCGCAGCAATCTGTGCAGGTCTGGACTGGACTGAGAAGGAATGGGTGCAGCAGAGCGTGTAGGAAATCGAGGGAAGTTGAGCAGTGAGTGCCAGAAGGAGCAGTAGACACCTACTTGGAAAATTGTGCTGAGTCTGCGGGAATGCCATACAAATGCTGGGAGGGTTTTTCTCTAGGACAAATTCAGAGGGAGAAGAAGGAATGGCACTGGAAAGCAACATTACAGCTCTCCTCAGATGAAAAGGAGTTAGTCACTAAGGAACGACACACATCAACTGGAAGGTAAGACAGCATTGCTGGGCCAAAAGTCATAAGAGTAAAAAATAAAAGATGGAAGCAAAGGAATGGAAATATTATATGAGGAAGGGCCTACTGGCAGAGGAGTTATGGAATAAAGATTTAGAATGGGGTATCCTGTCTAGGTCTAACTGGTCGGCTGCACGGGAAATACACAGAAAGGGTGAGGAGCAAGGACTTCAGCAGGAGGCAGCCGTAGACTACCTCTTGAAGGTGAGGGAATGGCTAAAGGACTTGCTTGATAGGAAAGTTATAAACTGATGAATGCTGATAAAAAGCTATAGATGCCAACTTTAGAAATATTATACTTGATTTATTAAGAGAGTGTGAACAGGTAGTGTGTCCAGAGAATGGATTATTGCTACTAGATGGGGAATGGGTGAAGATTATGAAGAGTGAAGTAAAGAATTCTATATTTATTTCTGCAGAGAGATGGTAGGGCTGAGTGCAGTGGCTCACGCTTGTAATTTCAGCATTTTGGGAGGCCGAGGCTGGCAGATCACTTGAGGTCAAGAATTTGAGACCAGCCTGGCCAACATGGTGAAACTCTGTCTTTACTAAAAATACAAAAATCAACCAGGCATAGTGGTGCCTGTAATCCTGGAGGTTTCCAAGATCATGCCACTGCCCTCTAACCTGGGTGGCAGAGTGAGACTCCATCTCAAAAAAAAAAAAAAAAAAAAAAGGAGAGAGAGATGTCAAGTGAAAGGATGACAGACAGTTAAGATATCATAATTACTGCATAGTGTTCCATTGAAGTTGCCTAGATAGTGTTCCATTGAAGTTGCCTAGAAGTTACTCCGCTATGTGAGCATTGGCTCATAGTGACAGACATTTCCTTGGGAAACATGAATGAATATATCACAGGGGAAGAGAAAGAGAAGATACAGGTGGAAGCTGAAAAAGGCGAGGAGGTGGAGGGTTCAGGCTGGAGTATGGAATATGAAGTGTGGGGAGGGAAGGGCATTAAAGAGGGCCAGAATGAGGAACACTGGAGGATGGTAGAGCTGCATATGCAGTAGAGAGACATGAGTTAAGATGGATTACAACCAAAGAAGGAGAAAGAATGTAAAGAGTAAGTAAATAAGAACTGGTGTCATGAGGAGGTGCCATCTGGGAATCTTTGCTTGAATGATGTTTGAAGCAACAAGTGTGACCAATAGAGTGAAGGGTCAAGGAGCTGAAATAGATGGATTCCTGCCATAGGCAATGGCAGGAACCCTATCAAGGTCTGGAATGAACTGAAAGTACAAGTGTTTTCAGAGCAGTGTGCAGGTGACAAGGAAGAAAAGGCTAAATCCATGATACAAGATGATGGCTGAAAAAACAAGTGATTGTAAGTAATAGTTGTTTTTGTAGGGTCAACTGGGGAAAACAGTGCAAGAGCCTGCAGAAGAGATGGGGTCATTTGAGGATTGGCAGGTACTGACAGGAGGGATACAGCCCCATAATTGTACCAAAGATTAAATAAGAAATGATTAAATAAGGAGAGAGACTAGAAACTATGTAAAGGGAGAACTATATGAGGAGTAGGTAAGTGTAGGTGGAGTGGCATGGACAGATAAAATGAGGAAAGTGTTTCCCAGAATGGGAAGTCTTGTAAGCTCTTAAAATGTGGGTCTATTTGGTCACATGTTGGCTCTTAATTGCAGACTTTGAAAAGCAGCATATACAATGGGAGAAAAAGTGCTTGAAAAGTAATGGGAAGCTTTTGTGAGAAGTTCAATTAGAAGGAGAAGGATTAAGATGAGCCCTAATACAAAGCTAGGGCAGCACTTTAAAAACACCAGGAGAGATCTCTGAGTAGTCTGCAGAATGTATTACTAATACTGAGAGAGGAGTGGCTGGAGATCATGTTGGAAACCCACCTCAAGGGTAAAACTTCTGTGTTTCCAGGTACAGATGGTAGATGAAATTATACCATATATAATTAAGGGAAGGCAAATCACCAAAGGGAAAAAACAAATATCATGTAAGTGTTGCATTAAAGTTACTCTTAGAAGTTATTCTGTCATGTGAAGATTTTCTATAGATGAGAGACAGACGCTAGAGAGAATCTGTCTAGGAAGTGCCATTCAGGAGGAGATAGAGTCCATCTGAATGAAATATGGATGGCAGCTAAAAGAAGGGAAGTTGAAGATAAGGTGGCATGCATCTTTAGGGCAGGATAGGTAACAGAAAGAAACAGTAGAGAACATTAAAGGTGCCTCCAGATGAAAAGGTCATTTGAAGAATGACAGGAGTGACTGGACAGACAGTCCCATATGTGGGCCAAAAGACCTGGAAGAAGAAGGTTAAAGCTAAGGGGAGCACTATATAAACTAGACAGTGATTCTGAAAAGATGGCATGGTAGTAAGAAAGGCCACAGTGCCATAAAGATTCCTGGAGAATTCTGCCAGATCTCAGAATGGGCCCAACTGGCCAAATAAAATGGGTGTAAGGCCAGATTGCAATGACTAGTATATGGGAGAGAAGGAGAGACCTGCATAGGAATGAGAGTCAGTAGACTTGCTCTTGATGCCTTGGTGGGAAATTTTTAATTTAAGGGCATGCTTGAGGGAGAAGTTAAGAGTAACGCTTCTTAGAATGTGTTACATAACACTGTCTAGGAATCTGTTAAAAATATGAATTCTTCTCCCCTACTCCAGACCAAGTCAGTCAGAAACTCAGGGTGCATTAATCTGTTCTCACAATGCTATAAATAAATATCTGGGACTGGGTAACTTACAAAGAAAAGAAGTTTAATTGGCTCAAGGTTCCAAGGGCTGTACAGGAAGCATGGCTGAGGAAGCCCCAGGAAACTTACAATGTTAGTGGCAGACAAATTGCACTTCATAGGAGACAGAGAGTGGGGGGAAGTATTACACACTTACGACAATCAGATCTTATGAGAACTCTATCACAGGAACAGTGCCAAGGGGATGGTGCTAAACCATTTATGAGAAACTGGCCTCATGATCCAATCACCTCCCACCAGGCCCTACCTCCAACACTGGGGATGACAATTCGACAGGAGATCCAAACCACATCATGGGGTAAGGCTCTGCAGTTTGTTTTAACCAGCTGCAGCTGGAGAACCACTGCTTTAGACAAAGGCAGATTAAGAACAATTCTGGTAAAGAGCCTTTGCTAGCAACTGTCATAATAGGATTAGCTGAAAATTAAGCAACTGGAGAGACTTGTATGAAAGGACAGCAGAGAAGGAAAGAATGGAGGTGATGGAGGCTACAAAAGGGAAAGGTGATAAATGAATGAGGCTGGAGGCTCATTCATTTATTGTAAGTACATATTTGCAAGTGCATTACTTGAAGTACAGTAAATGGGCCAGTGAGGAAGGGCACTGCAGCGCGACAGGATGAGGAATACTGGAACGAGGAGAGTAGCGACTCCGGTAGAGTGATTTTATGTTAATCCAGCCACAGCCACTGAAGGAGACAGAGGAAGGAGAGAATGTGGCTGAGTAAGAATTGAGGTTACGAGGGGTTACTGTTCAGGAAGCTTTGGACCTCAGATCCAGTGTGCAGTCTGCATGGAGAGTGCTGATTGGAGGGGTCTGTTTATCTAAAAGATAGTACTGCATCTATGGAAATGACATCTACAGAGTCTCTGAATGAAGGAGGGATGCTGAATGTAATTTTTAGAAGGCAAAATACAAAGGTGTGCAATAGTGGTATTAAAGTTGCTTCCAGAGAAGAAAGCATCACTTAATATTGACCAAAAAAAGTGTTACTGATACTAATTGGAGGTATCTGGCACCATACTTGGGCAAAAGGTCATGATGGAAAAGAAAGAAGCCAGGTTAGATGCTATCTAAGGGGAAGGCTTTTTTGAAGAATAGAAAACTGGATATGAGGGGAGGAAACCTCAAAAGGAGTAGGTATCCATCACTATGAAAGGCTAAGCTATACAGGGTAGGCCTCCAAAGGGAAATCTGGAAAAATGTTCTGTAAGAGGGACATTAAGGATGTACTCAGAAATTAAGAAAACATGTTAGGACTTGCCAAAAGTGGGAGAAGCAACCAAGGAGACGTGTATGCAAAAGTTGCAAAGAAGGAGAGTTCAAAAGATGGAGACTGAATGTTAAATAGGGAGAGAGGACGTGTGAATGAGGGTAGGGGGCAGAACATGCAGTGTAGAGAAACAACAGACACAGAGATATATTTGCAGTTACTGATACAGTGTTCCTATTTAAAGAGGGCTAAATGGGAACACTGGGAAATGAGAGTTGGGAATTTGTCAGAGTTGTGTATTAACAAGGAGAGAGTAAGGTAAGAACGTGGCAAACTAAGAACTAGGGTAAAAGGTTTTGTTGTCCAGGAAGCTTTCTTGGAAAAATGTTAGTACTGGGTTTGGTCAGTATGGTGAGAGGTGAGAGAGGCTAAGTGGGATGGGCATAAAGGGCAGGCTAGCGGCAAGAATCCTATGAAGCTGTAGGCAGATCTGAGAAAACAAAACAAATGCAGGGGAGAATGTGGCACACAGGGCAGAGGGCAGTGGGCTGAGCAGTGAGTGCCCAAGGGGAGGGAAGTATCCAGAAGAACCCACTGGGTCCCTAAGAATGACACATAGGTGATAGCTGAAAGGAGGGACACAGCAGCATGATTCTCTCGGGCAAAATAAGGAAGAAAGGAATGGAAGCACAAAGTGAAGAGTTCCTGCTGGTGGGAGGGGATGACTGCAGGAATGGCAGATACTGGCTGCTGGGTTAAGGAACCATCCTTGGACCAAGGTTACGATGGCGTAAGAAGGAAGAGAGAGTTGGCTAGTTGAGTAAAGGACTATCGTATAAAATAGACAAAAGTTAAGAGTAGATGGAGTAGCAAATAGGCAGATCAGATGTATTTTAAAAAGGGATCCAGAATGGAGAAACTGCTAAGATCTCAAAATGGGTCCAAGTGGTCAAACTGGGTGGGAAGGCCCAATGGTAATGAATGGTACATCCAACAGAGTTTCAGGGAGCCAGGCAGGAATGGGAATTAGGTTAGCTCTTGATGCTGCAGGTAGACATTTTTGGTGAAAAACTTGGTTAATAAGAAAGCTTAAGGGAGTTTTATTAAGATGAATTCTCCTAAAAAGACATTGCTAGCAACCTTAAAATACAGAAGTATTGACCATTTGGGGAGGGTGAATGTGTAGCTTATCTGTAGAGAAAATGAATTGTATTTCTTGAGGACTGGTAGGGAATCATAGGGGAGTAAACCTCAAGAGTGGAATGCTGTATCCGTTGCTAAGATAATTTAATGCCAGTAGCCAAAATGGACAGGTAAGATGTGGTAGAACATAATAGAATAAGAAGAAAGGGGTTTTCATCTAGGTAATGGGAGCATTGTGTGAATTAGAGCAGGGTTCTGGGTGGTCAAGTTGCAAAACGACAAATAAGCTGTGGATTAAAAAGAACTAGAATGGAGAAATCTGTCAAATCCCAGAAGAAGTCTAATGAGCTAAGTGTGTGTTGTTGAAGACTGCAGTGAGTGGTGTAGATGGTGAAAGAGAAGCGAATGCCTGAATGTGAACAGCAGTCAGAGAACAGACTAGCTCTTCAAGTCTTGATGGGAAT
>PVKP010007684.1:0-76061 GCA_004027715.1 Plecturocebus donacophilus | reverse complement strand
TTTCATCCTTTTTGCGCTGGTTTCTTCCCATCTTTGTGTATTTATCCTCCTGTCGTCTCTGTAGTTGCTGACTTTCAGATTGGGCCTCTGAGTGGACGTCTAGTTTGTTGATGATGAAGTTATTTCTGTTTCTTAGTTTTCCTTCTAACAGTCTGGCCTCTCTGCTAGGACTGCTGAGGTCCACTCCAGGCCCTGCTTCTTGAGGATCACCTGCAGCAGCTGCAGAACAGGAAAGGTTGCTACCAGTTTCTTCTTCTGCTATCTATGTCCCAGAAGGATGGCCGCCAAATGTCAGTCTGATCTCTCCTGTATGAAGTGACTCTTTGGATATATGGGGGTCAGGGAGCTGCTTGAGGAGACAGTCTGTCCTTTATAGGAGCTCAAGTGCTGAGTTGTGAGCTAGGCAGGAGTATTTTAAGTCTGCTTAAGCCTCCCACAGCCCCCCTTTCCCTAGGTGCTCTGTCCCAGGGAGATGGGAATTTAATTTGTAAGCCCCTGACTGGGGCTGCTGCCTTTCTTTCAGAGATGCCCTGCCCAGAGAGGAGGAATCTGCAGAGGCAGTCTGGCTGCAGTGTCTTTGCAGAGCTGTGGTGGTCCCTGCCCAGTTCAAACTTCTGCTGGCTTGTTTACACTGTGAGGGGAAAACCACCTACTCAAACCTCAGTAATGGTGGATGCCCCTTCGCCCACCAAGCTCAAGCATCCCAGGTTGACTTCAAACTACTGTGTGGGCAGCAAGAATTTCAAGTCAGTGGATCTTAGCTTGCTGAGCTCAGTGGGGTGGGATCTGCTGAGTTAGACCACTTGGCTTCCTGGCTTCAGCCCCCTTTCCAGGGGAGTAAATTGTTCTGTCTTGCTGGCATTGCAGGCACCACTGGGATATTAAAAAAAAAAAAAAAAAAAAAGAAACTCCTGCAGCTAGCTCAGTATCTGCCCAAATGGCTGCCCAGTTTTGTGCTTGAAACCCAGGGCCCTGGTGTTGTAGGAACCCAAGGACTGTCCTGCTGTGCAGGTTGTGAAGACCATGGGGAAAGCATTGTATCTGGGCCGGAGTGCACCATTCCTCACGGCACAGTCCCTCAAGGTTTCTCTTGGCTAGGAGAGGACGTTCCTTGATCCTTTGCACTTCCTGGGTGAGGAGAGCCCCACCCTGCTTTTGCTCACCCTCTGTGGGCTTCACCCACTGTCTAACCAGTCCTAATGAGATGAGCTGGGCACCTCAGTAGGAAATGCAGAGATCATCCACCTTCTGCACTGATCTCACTGGAAGCTGTAGACTGGAGCTGTTCCTATTCGCCATTGTGCCAGCCACCCTCATTTTTCTTCTGGAGACGTAAAGATTCCATGAGGTAAAGTAACTTCTCTAAAGAAAAATTTAGTAATAAACTGAATGTGGAGTTACACCTAAAGCCTGATTATAAATTTATCAGGCACTATACAAGGTAGAATAATACGTGTGAAACCCTTGTGAGCTCTTTTGGCAAATCAAAATAGAAATTTTGGTCTAGTCAATAACAATTGCAGGTTAGTGATATTCTTAGATGATATTCTTGCCTGAATTTGAGTTGAAGGAAACAAGAGTTAAGAATGCAAGAAAACAGGCACACTATGAATGATTGTGCTGTGTTTCAGAAGGCTGGTTCCCAGATTTGTGCAGTACACAACTTGAACAAACAGTGCACAGTGATCCTGCAGGGAATATAACAAGTTAGAAATGTCATGTAAGAAAAAGCACTATTTACATGATTTGCTTGAAAAAAATTAAATTTAAGGCTTAGTTGTATATGCATGCCTGTAGATTGAAATTCGAGGTAGCCAGAAAAGATCTGTGATCTCCTTGAGCTGCAATTTCTCTTATATGATGTATATGCCTATAGGGTATTACATTGTTGATTCTCTGCAGAAGCACAGCTTTCTGATCCTGAGGATATTAAAAACTTATATAAACATCAGAATCCAAAGCCTTCTTTTATTTCAAACAGCTCTTAACATTTTGACAAGTTAAGCACAAATGAATCATAAATGTTCAGATTAAATTTCCATTTGGAATACAAATGGGTCTAAATTGAAGAAGGAAAAAGTGGTTGGCCAAATGCATTCCTATTTTGCTGAGTCAAGAACTTTGAAAAAACAGCCTACTGTTCGAAAAGCCTAAGTATCCCCTAATAAAACCACAAATTTGAATATTTCCATATTCTAGTGGTCTGCTTCCATTTCAGAGTCAAAATGATTCGGCAAGAATGTTTGAAAAGAAATTCTCTCTCTCCCCCTAATTAATGGTTTTTCTTATCTGGCATTCAGTATGTTACTTGAATTTCTCAACTTCATCTTTTTTATTTAACTAAAACCATAAGCTGAGTATTTTCTGATTGAGACCAGGCCTGCTACTGTGTGAGCACAGAATCTCCTCAGCTTGTTGTGTCTGTTGCATAAGAGGAACACTAATGATGTGGGTCACTGAGTGAAAACCATCAACGAGAAATGCTTTCAAAGGATGAGGAAAAATAAATTACTGCTTACCAGCTACACATCCCAGATTTTAAATCACGTGATCTGACGTTAGCTGGATGTATTGAGAAAGAAGTTAAAAGAATTAAAGAAAAGTCAGTAATCTTTAGTGAAGTTAGCTAGCTATCTTAGTAAAAGAGTCACCCTTCCAGAGACAGTGAGTACTGGATCCCAGAAGTAGCAATTTGCTATGTGTTACTGACTGCACCCTTTCACTGGGTGAAAAGGGAAGGTGTTCATCTTTCCAGGGACAGGCAGAACTAAAGCTGGCATGTGGGCAAAGATGAGGGTTTGGAGTGGTTCAGAGTTGGGTGCCAACTCGGGGACTTAAATAGGGCAGAAAAGGGAGATGTCAAAGAATAAAAAGATAAATAAATAAAAGCCCTTTTCTTGGTAGCAACCATCATTTTTCACTGACAGAGCACGATCTATTGTGAGTATTGCAGAGTCCTTGCTGGTAAGAATCGCAAGGTATGACTTCATCTTAGCAGAGCGGTAAGCTTGAAGAAATACGGTGATTAAGTGTCTATTTGATAATGAATATTGGAACAGAATTCGTACTCAGTGACCTCAGTCTTACACCAACTTGGGATTTTCAGTATAAATTTGGAGACCGGCTAGGTGTCTTCAATATCCAAGCTGACTTCACTTTACATTTCCCAGGCAGCTTTCTGTACTGAACCTTGTAATTCTGGTTGTGCCAATGTGAGGTAGAAATGGGTCAAAAAGAAATGAGATAGAATCTAATCCAAATAAAATTTCAAGTAATCATCAGTTTTGCAGAGTACTATAAGAGAACATGAAGATATTTATTGTTTGTTTCTGGATTCTGGGTCCAGAAAAGAGAGATCCCATTAACTTTGCCTTTTTGTCTTTCTGGCAGGTTGGGTAAGGGAAAAGATATCCCTCTCTGTTTTTGTCCTAAGTGTAAATTGGAGTGGAGGAACGGCCACACTGTGTTGGTGGTACTGATTTCAGAGCCACCTTGAATCTCGGTAAAAAACCTGTCCCTGTGTTGCCAGAAAGCTCTCTAGCCGGAAACTCTTGCCTACCTGTGAGAAGGTCTCATTTTCAGAAACCCCTGTGTAAACCCAGCGTTTACCTTTGTTTGACCTTGTTTCTTGTACTCCTAGAATTTTCAGGTAGGGTCTAGAACATCATCGGACAGCTTCTAAAGGAGTAAGCATTGTTTCCTGACCATACACAGCCCATCCAACTGCAGATGGTCCCTGACTTTTGATAATTTGACTTAAGGATTTTTCAACTTCATAATGGTACAAAAGCAATATGCATTCAATAGAAACTGCACTTTAATACCTATAAATCCGACCTGTTTTTCGCTTTTAATATCATATTCAATAAATTGCATGAGATCTTTAACACTTTATTATAAAACAGACCTTGTGTTACATTTTTGGCCCAACTGTAGGCTAATGTCGGTGTTCTGAGAATGATGAAGCTAGGCCAAGCTAAGCTATCATTTTTGGTTGGTTAATTGTATTAAATGCATTTTTACCTTATGATATTTTCAGCTGAATGATGGGTTAGGATGTGACCTCACGGCAAGTCAAGGAGCATCAGCACAGGCATCAAGTAGCCAATATGAGGAAGTGTGAGCGCCTTTGCTTTCGGTATCTGAACCAGTTGCTTTGAAGATTCACCTCAAGAGGAGGGTCAGCCGTGCCTGTCCAGCTATGTGGAGGTCCATGGTGTGTTTCTAGTTAGATATTTGGATAAAACAAGGGAAGCAGTTTAGTTTAATAAGAGGAAATGAGGCATGTGTGCAGCCTGATCAACCTGGGTTTAAATCTCAGCTTTGTGGCTCATTAACCGAGATGCTGAGCAAGTCACTTTTAAACTCTTGGGATTTCAGTTTCCTCACATGTCACATGTCGCATGTCACAATAGCTATCTTTGAAGGCTTGTAGCAAAAGGGATGCTGTAAGTCAGTCACCTGGGACCCACTAGGCACTCAGTAAAGATCGAGTTCCTGTCCGTCTTCCTCTCCTCCAAGCTTCCTCACTTGCAGAAAATAATTTCTTGGTCAGTGTTTGTCAGAAGGCTCAAAAATTTACCCAAAGTTTGTGAGCACGAAAGGACTCCAGCAAACAGCGCTTTAACAAGCTGCCCCGTGAAAGCATCTAGAACAAAGGTCTCATGTGTTCTAAGGAGCGTTTAAGGATTTAGCAGTGGAAAAGTTAACAGAGCACAGTATTTTCGAGCAATGCTTGTGAAGTGGCTAGGGGGTCGAGGCACAAGTAATCTAAGGCCTCTGCCGGTTCTAAAGTCTATGGTTCTGTGAAGGGGAGGCAATGGCTGCGAACCCCGGCAGGCCTTTATGACTCAGGAAGAATGGCCTGTGCTGGCTGCAGGGCGTCTCCAGGATCTGATGAAAACCCACGCCATTCACACTCCAGCTTTGGGATTAGCAGGTCAAATGCACGTTACTGCTTTGTCAGATTTAAATGCACGTTATTTATTAGCAGATTTATTAAATTTATTAGCAGATCAAATGCACGTTACTGCTTTGCCAGACGCAGCAGAGTCACTTTTGCCTGCTAGTATATTTAACGGGGAGAATATCCAGTAGCTAAATAGAATAGCAAACAAACAGTCCATGGACAGGACAACGGGGTGTCATCAGCAGCCCGGTTCCCTGTTCCTCTCATTGTTGATCGGCATGGTCTATGTGAGAAAATTTAGCCAGATGTAAATTTAGACAACTTTGTGAAAAATCTGTAAAGACATCTAATTCTGAAACTAAGAACTCTCAGGAAAATCCAAGCAAAACTGCTTCCATAAAATTGATTTTAATTTCTCTTTGAGATCTGAATAATTTCCATTTACATGGATTTTTAAAAATTAAGTTGTAGGACAGTTGGTTTTGCAATGCCAAGCATTGTTTGAAACAACTTACTTTTAGTGTGTATTTTAACATAAGAAATAAAATGTAAACACTCAGGATATGGTAGTACCTCTTGTAAGGAGTGTGTGTGTGTGTGTGTGTGTGTGTGCATGTGTGTATGCTTGTGTGTTTTCTTCAAGAAGATAATTTTTTCCCCTTCTGCTTTGGGAGTTTATTCTATTAATGGAAAATACTGCAAGTTTTAAATATCTTTTCATTCAGTGGAAACATGGATTCAGTCATCCTTCTCTTTCACACTGGGAGTCGGGGGAGCCTGGGTAATTAAGTAACAAGAGCATAGATTCCCAAAGACACTTAAAAAACAAGATGTTACTGCCTAGAGGAGTAACAGTCACAATGACGGCTGCAAAGACAGACATGTTTTAAGTACCTACTATATGGCGGGTTCTGGCTTGGACACTTGTGAAGGGGCTAAAGTCCCGGTGCTGTGTAAATGTCCCAGATGAATTCTAATTTAAGGAAGGAACAATATATATTTAGGATAAAGTGGAGTCTCCTCCTCAAACCTGAGCAGGTAAGAGATCTAAATTAGGTTAGGCAACATTGAAGAGTGTTCAAAATGAGTGAGAATGGCACTTCCTTAATTGCATCTGAATTTTTATCCTTTGGAATATTCACTCATTCCACAAGTTTTTATTAAGTAACTACAGAAAAACAACTGTGAAAGTATAGACAAATGACTAAAAATGTTTCTGCCTTTCATTACAGTCTAGGAGGGCAGAATGTGTATTCTAGCTTTAATTGAATGCGGTGTATAATTATTAATGGTACAATTTTTACAAGTAAATTTTCATAGATATATATATAAGAAAACGACTTGATTTTATGTAAGAAAGCTACTTGATAATTTCAACCATGCAAAAGTAAAACCACCAAAATGTAAGATATCAATCAGTAAAGGTGGAAGTAGAAAAAAACGCCTGGGAGAGTGTATGCTAAAGTCTTCATAGTAGTATTTTTGTGGTGATTTTCATTCCTTTTTTCTTATTCTTTAAGTATAAGCCTAAATATTTTCAATCTTCAGAAAAGAAGATGAAGAAAAGAAAGACATGCAGGCAGTGGGGAATGGAGGGAAGAAGGAAGGAAGGAAACCGTGCTCGGAAGAAGGTATTTCTCTTTCTGCTACTCGCCTTTATGAAAACCTCGCCTGTTTCGGCCGTGAGCCAAGACCTGCTCCGTTCTTAGTGTGGAACACGTCAGGTTCTTTCCAGATGTGGTGGGGATTATGCGGCAACGAAGGCAGATTAAGATGTAGGGAGATGGACTGACCCCTGCGTCAGTGACTGCAGGAATGACTGCAGTGATGAAATGGCCGAAGTGCTCTCAGGAATGAGAGGCAAGTGGAGGCCCAGATGGAAGGGGGTTGGAGCCAGAGGGCGCAGCCGGCGAGGGTGGGAGATGGCACCGAGGGCAGACGAGGGCATCGTTCAGGGATGGCAGGGGTGTCGTGGAATTGGAGGGCTGCACAGGAGCGTGGCATTGTGCCCACGGAAGGCAGGCACTGAGGCTGGGGCCCGCGCCCTGTGCCAGAATCACTCCTGGTTGCTCTGGGGAACCTTCGAAGACTTCTTGCCAAGTTCGAGCTTTCAAAGGAAGCCTCAAGGGACTTTCACGAAGGTTCCATCGCTGAGCAGTCTGCCCATTTTAAAGGCAGGGGTCCATAGCCTCGGTCTTGTTCCCCTGCTTGGAGGCCGTCTGTGTCTCTGCTGGCCACGGAACTAGTCCAAACGTGGTTCAGACGCGTAGAAGTAGGTGTGGGCTCCATCTGTGAGGCTGCTGAAGGTGTCGTTACTCAGGTTCCCCCGCCCCTGGGTTACTGCTGAATGCCTTGGCACTGAAGCGCTTGTCATTTCCAAGCTGTATGTGGGCAACATGGCATAGTATGCAAACTGACGCGTTGCAGGCAGCTTTTAAAATCAGAGTAGGCCACAGGAGAAGCTAACTTGCTTATATTTTTTGACAAACCTGAAGACTTGTTAATATTTTAATCGATAATTTCTGCAAAAGTAATGGAATAGAGCTGGACAATGGCAGATTTTTTTCTTCTTCTTGCATGACTAGAATGATCTCCAAAGGGACTGTTTTGCTTGCTCATAAAAAGAGACACTTGGGAGCGAAATACTCTCTTATTCCTCTGGGTATCTTGTTTGCTTACGGCTCCTGACACTCCGGTGCCTCCTGGGTCTGTGAAAGTGGTGAGGTGAGCGCAGGAAGCCATTCTGGGTCTGTGACAAAGGTGACACCGTGCTGCGGGATCAACCTGCCCGGAAACAGGATAGCTTCAGATTTCTTGTGAAGTAAGAAAATGTAATTTTGTTGATTCTAAGCCACACTTTCTTTTATTACTTCAATGTCTCTGAGGTCAGAACGCATTTTGCCATGGTAACGGTGTCTCGCCATCACTGTTGGCCGGGGCCATCCTCACCTGGGTGTCGTGGCCTATGCGTGCGTCAGTTTGACCGCGAGTCCCTGTGACATGATGGACAACTGCAGCCCCTGGACAGTTCAGTCAACGCAGCACTGAAGAGCATTCGGGTACGAATACTGCTTTCTGTCTGTAAGAAAATGTCAGCATCAGAATTTGCATAACAATCATCAGTGCTCAGAAGGAGATCCCAGCGGCAATAGCACGGCAATCTTAAGAAACGTTGCATCACCAGTACTTCTGATATCACAGAGAAAAAGCTCGAATACGCGGGGCTCTGAATTTAAAAAGCGAGTTTAAAGATTCAGACTCTGAAAAGGAAGACGTTTTAAAACCATGAGCAATGTATTTGATTTGTGGTTGTATATACATGTACTTATGATATATAATATATATGTGGTATATAAATATACACCTAAACACATTTTTAAATTCTCTTGCAATAGGCATAAAATAAAATTTTAAGTCATTAGAGAGCATTGTGTCGGTTTAATTGACATGTCCTTCTTAGCAGTTCATAAGATAATGATGTATGTTACAATTGGTGTCTTAGGTTTGCCAAAAGCAAGGACACATGTCTTATTTGGAGCGTCTGTTTCTTGCAACCAAGCACATTCCCCATGACATAACTTGGTTCGTCTCAGTCCGTTTAGCGTTGTTATAACAGAATGTCGGAAGCTGGGTCATTCATAAAGAAAAGATGTTCCTTTGGCTTGTGATTCTGGTGGCTGCAAAGTTGAAAGTTCAAGCCTGAGCGGCTGCGTCTGGTGAGAGCCCCATGCTGCTTCAGCTCACAACAGAAAGCAGAAAGTGAGTGGGTGTATGCAGAGAGCTCACCTGCTAAGAGCAGGAGAAAGAGTGAGAAACTGAGGCAGCCGGAGGCCTCTTAACAACCTGCTTTCCTGGGAAGACACCCGTTCACCACAAGAGTGAGGACCTACCCTCGCAGGGCTCGTTAGTTCATCCCTGAAGGATCCAGCCGCATGGCTTCCTGGTGCAGCCCGCGTGGCTGCTGTCCTAGGCAGGAGTCAAATGCCCGCAGCGTTTTCAGGCTGAGCGTGCGCCAGTGTCCCTGCAACTGGTGCCCCGGCAGGAGCTCGGTCCTGTGGTGTCACTAGGCATCGCCCCGGCGGGGACCCTCTGTGGCATTTTCGGCCCCGCAGTTCTTGTCGGTGGCCCCTAGTAGAAGTCCTGCGTAGTGGCTCTACCCTGCGACAACTCTGCCTGGGCCCACGGCCTTTTCCTACATCCTCTGAAGTCTTAGTGGAGGAAGCCATGTCTCCATAGCTCCTGCATTCTGCAGGCCTGCAGAATTCACATCCTGTGGCCACGGGTGTCACCAGGACTTACACTTGCACCCTCCAGAGTGGCCCCTGAGCTGTGCTCCGACTGCGGCAGCTCGACTGCAGGGAGCAGCAGCCCAGGGCGCCCCGGGTTTCACTCCCACAGCCCTTCTCTCCTCCACGGTCCCTGGGTCTGTGATGGAGAGCTGGCCTCCAAGGTTTCCCCATTGTGTTGAGGATTGACGACTGTTTTTTCATTACTAATCTCTAGCTCCGGCTACAGCCTTGGGTTTCTCCCCTGAAATGTTCTTGTATTCTGTTCCACACGAGCAGACCGTGCATCTTCTCTCCTCTGCTTTCCTTTTTATTGGCAGCTCATGGGAAGCACTGAGAAGTAACCAGGCAGCGGCCAGAACATTGTGCCTCTTGGAACTTTCTTCTGCCAGATATGCTGTTACCTAACCCTTAAGCTTGGCTTTCCACAAAATCCTAGAACCTGTGGACAGGGAAGTCAAATTCTTTGCTTTAACAAGCAAAGTGCAACAAGAGCGGCCTTGCCTTTAGTTCCCAATACCTTTTCTTTATTTCCATCAGAGACATCGTCAGAATGACCTTCGTTGTCCATATTTCTGTCAACATTTTGGTCACAGCCACTGAACCAATGTCAAAGAAGTTTCAAGCTCCCCCGCGTGCTTTTGTGTTCTTCTGAGCCCTCAGCAGAACCCTTCATGTCCCGTTGATGGCAACACAGACTTTTCCTCGGTTACTCTTCCAAAACCCTAACCCTCCGCCCATTAACTCCCTGCTTTTAGGTATCTTTAGGACAGCAACCCCACTCCTCAGTGCCAATCTTTGGTCTTAGTCCATTTTGTTTTACAATAACAAAGTACCTGAGGCTGGATATTTTATAACGAAAAGAAGTCTCTTTGGCTTATGGCTCTTCAGGCTGGGAAGTTCAAAGGCATGCTGCTGGCTTCCGCTCAGGGGTTTTCTGCTGCACCACAGCAGGGTAGAAGGTCAGAGGGAAAGCAAACACATGTGAGGGGCCACGAGACACACACAAGAGAAGAGCCCTCTGGGCCGAAGTGCCTCCTACCTGGTCTTCCCTCTTACAGGCTCCACCTCCCACCATAATTATAACGGCAGTTAAAGTCCATGAGTTCTGGCAGGAACAAACCACAGCCAACTCATAGCACAGCTTATGAATATTCTACAGTCTATTGGGAGCTTTCTTTTTAGTTTCCTAGAAGAAAAAGCATAGAATAGGCTAATATTAATGAAATGTGGGAGTCTGAGTTTTCTTTTTTTTTCTTTACTTTTTTCCTCGACCGTTTCTCAGGAGAGAGTCTGAGTTTTCTATCCAGTGACTTCATAGGGGGACAACAGACACAAGCAGTGACAAGCTATTAATCTTTTTGTTAGTATAAGAGTACGGTGGGTAGGCTGCACAAAGGGAGACTCGTCTCTCTCCGAGCTAAGGTGACGTCTCACATCCTCCATTCGGGAAAAACATGCTACGATCCCACAACTATTAGTTCGTTGACATATTAATGAGCAGTATCTTCTGGAAATGAAAATGTGTCGGCCTCATTAGTAACAACTTCTTAATTAACCTGCTGGTACTCTTAGCAACAGATGAGCTGTTGCCCTAGACATGAGTTATTTGGGTTCTTCCGTCCTTCACTATCACCTTTATTCTCCCTGACTATAGGATCAGGGTGCTCTTTGATGAGCCCATTATAATTTCCTAAAGTAAGCAGGAATTTGAGAAACTGCCCATGGCACACGGTTTCATTGCTTAAACTTGCCGCTGACTCTTCATCCTTTGACAACTAAGTTCTTCCTTAACCGTACTGTTAATTATACATTCATTCTACAACTACGCCTTTTCTCTTGATCTGTTCCATCCTCATACACAAGATTAGTGCCCTCCTTTCAGAGAAGCTTCAGCCTGGGCATTCCTTGTTGGAAGTGGAAACATTTCCTCTCTTTAACTCATGCATGCCCCAGTTATTCATGCCTGAGAAATGTTTGCCACAACGTGGTCTTGGTCATTCAAGAATAACTAAGCCAAGCACAGAGAGTTCCATTCCCATGATTAAGTGCACATTTCCCATTAAATTCAAATGCTTCATTTGAAAAGGTAAATAGAATGCTGTTTTTAAGAAAGAATTCCAGTTGGCTACATTGAATGTCATAAAAAAAATTGATCCCAGAATAGTTTCTGGCTTTGGGCCCACGGTGTTTCTTGTGAATTGGATGCATTTTCATCCACGTTAAGTGCTTCCTGCAGTGTTTGTCCTGAGAATGCATATTGATGGCTTTGTTGGCCTCAGTGGTACTTGTCTTTCACTCTAAAATGATTTACCTAAATTTTATTATTGCCAGAAAGTGGAAGCTTGATTTTATTTTTAATATTTGAGTTTCCTTCAACTGCCTTTCCTCTTCTGTCCTAAATCTCCTGCTGCCACCCTCACGTCGCACTAGAAGCCATGCTTCCTACCCTTCTAGCACTCTAAAAACACAGTCTCAGAAGACAAGTCTCGGCATTTTTTTTGCCAGCAGTTGGTTGAGTTTGGAAGACTGGACGTCACTGACACCCTGTCAGCCGCCGACCAGCCTGTGGTCCCCTCTGGCTTCTCCTGTTCAGCTCTTTCTCGTTCCCTTGGTGGTTTCAGGAAGGCGACTTCTGTTTCGCGAATGGACATTTTGTGCTCCTGGGTCCTTCCCGGTGTATTATAGACATAATTCTGCGTAACTCTTCCAACCACTTAAAAAATGAACGTTATTATCCTTGTTTTAAAGGTAAGGAAATCAAAAACCAGAATAATCAGATGTCTAGCCTGGAATTACCTAGCCAATTAGGGGCAAAGCTCAAATTTACAACTGTACTTGCCTAGATATAAAAAGCTTCCTCTTATTATGAAAGTGACACTCAGACCCTCCTAAAGGACGTATTAATGTTTTCAGTGAAATTTTCTCTACATTTTGGGTCTGTGTATTTCTTGTCAGAGTTCTGCCAGACAATTAGGGCTTCGTATCAGACTGTTTCACAACCCTGATGGAAAGTTTTGGCTCTAGATCACACTTTCCTGATATGCGACAAAACATAACAATGACCGTCTAAGAGTGCACATTGGGGTAATAAGTGGTCTTTCAGACTTCTGAGGACTCAAACTACATTACAGAAATAAACCTGACTTAGATTGTCTATGTTACAGAAATGGCAATGCCAACAGGTCTGATCCATTGACAGATTTGCTCAGAAATGCCTTAAAAGTAAAAGCAATGCAAATAGCCATGATGTGTTAAATCCAGCAACACTGTCTTCATCTCACAGGCAGGGGAGCTGCCTGTTGCTTCCGTGACTCCTCACATTGAGGTGACCATTCAGAGGCCTTTGGGATTCACGTGACAACTTCTATTTGAGTTAGCAGGATTATGGGATAATGTAATTCTGAGATGTCTGCTTCAGGATAAGAAGTTCTGCTCCTGAATATTCTCAACTCCCTCCATAAAGAAGAAGCAATACCAAAGAAGAACTGTTTAACTCAGTCACCCTTGGGAACAAATCAACTAACACATTTGGAAGAGAAAGGAAGAAAATTTTGTGTGGCTTTTAACAAATTTGCTCATTATCTTTCTAGTATTTTCTGGACTGTGAACAGTGATGAGTATATCAAGTTAATCCTTGGATGGTTTGCTCAACACTGAGTTAGGATTTTTTAAGAGCAGTATGCAAAGATCATCCTATCCAACTGGGTCAGTTTCTTCTTTACCACGCTCTGCATATCATTTTCTCCCCTAAGCAGCAATGAAGCAACCTGGTGTCTTGGCATTGTGTGGACCACAGCGTATCTGACCCAAGATCAACCCTTGGGACTTTAGGGAGGTCTGAAATTGCATGAAAAATGTAATGTTCATGAACAGCCAAGCATTTTTCTGGAGAGAGAGAGAGACAGACAGAGAGATCATAGGTTTCATCAGATTCTCAAAGACCCTGTGATCTTCATGGTAGCAAACATTCGTCAAAAAAAAAACATGCAATGAAAATTTTATTTTTTCCTGTTGTGTGAAAGTCTATCCATCAATATTATTTACTGAGCTCAGACTCTACTCTAGGTGCTTAGGATACACCAATGAACAAAACTAAATTCCCCCTGCCCCAAAGCTGAGGTTCAAATAGGGAAGTAAGAATTCAAAGCCATCCAAGGAGGTGGGTCAAGCACTTGCTAATAATGATGGACAGGGAGGATTGCTGCTCTAGGTTCATGTTTATTCTCAGCTTTGTGGGTTTGTTTGTGGTTTTTATTTTTATAACAGTTTTGTGTAGGCATTTCTCCCTCCTGAAGATAGTTTGGGCATCCCGTGGCATGTCTTTGTCTTTCCAGTTGCTGAGTTTCTGCAGATGTCCAGGTAGTGTCCAGCCCGCGTGCCGATCTGTCAAGTGCCTGGCTGCTGCAAACAGCACCGGGGCTCACACTGTCCACCCCACTGACAGAGGAGGAAACGAGAGACGTGGACCTTCACAAGTTCTGCCGTATCCAAAAATGAAATGGATTCGGCCACTAAAAACCCCAAGCTCTTTCATTAATAGGCCTTGGGAAACCACAATAAATCAGCCTATTAGGGTGCAACAGGGGTGCACATTGGTGTCTCAGTTAATGTAGATAAAGATTTCAGTGTGCACTGCATGTATCAAAAATTTAACACATGCTGCTTGTGGAGTTTTAATGAATACAAAAAGCTCCATTGCTGAAAACCAGCACAACCCAGGCATTACTTCATTTAGCTGTCAATAGAATTGTCTCTTATTTTATTTTCTAATGGTTTATCAATACTGGTAATTTGCTGTGGGTTATAAAAAGGGGGACGGGGAAGGAAAGGAATTGAAATAAGCCCTGCTAACTAGAAAAGAGCCTGGTGGGCCATGTTGTTCGGCTACGTAAGTTAATGACCAGATGATGTGAGCGAGTGAAATTTCCATTTCTTCCTTAGACTACAAACATCAACCTCACGTGGAAGAATACATTAGATGGGATGCCCTTTGCTCTGGAAATCTGTTAAGTGTCTTTCGATGAGGAGCCGTAGGCACTGTAGTTCAGCCTCTCTTAAAGGAGCTCTGTCTGATTAAGAAGAAAACAGTTTTGCTTTTTTCTCGTATAAGATGGTTTGAGGTTACCTAGTAGGAGTCGAATGCAAGTTCATCGGCCTTAGCCACTTTCTATAAAATACGCAGTCTACTTAAACTTGTTTTTCTGAAGCAGGGGAGGAAACCCCATCTTTGGAGCAGAAATGAACAGGTCTGCTGTATTTGCCCAGTGCAGTAAGGAAATGGCTTTGAATCATTGTTCTTACCTGTGCAATTATGTCGGTGTGAGGAGAAGGACATTGTTTTAATTTTTCCAAAATGATATTTATGTCATTAAAACGAAAACGGATTCATGATAATGAACTACGAAAACTCATTCATTGATTGATTCTTCAATAAACGTTTGTAGAAGGTCAATGCATTAATAAGTCAATGTAGAAATTAACCTGGGCCTTCTATTATCAGTAGTAGTATTTTCTTGCTTTAGCAGACTCATTAGAAAATGGATAAAGCAGTAATTGCATCTTTCATCCATAGAGGGAGGGCACCCAGACTTCAGCGTTTTGCATTTCTGCACTTCTCTGCTCAAGACAGTCTTACCTCCCCTCTTTCCCTCCCCTCTTGCTCTTCTCCGCTCTCTCATTATCCCCCCATTCCTTTCCTCCCTCCCGCCCTTCCTTCCTTCCCTCTTTTTGAATTTCCCTTTCTTTTCTCTGAAACTGGTGGGGATACACAAGTTTGATGACTTCTTTACTTCGTCCTTTTGGAAAGATTTCTAGGCTCCTGAAGGAACTCAGCCTGAAATGTCCTGCAGTTGGTACAGACCTGCTGCCTGCTAGCACTGGAAGGAGGATGGCCACCTCGGTGGTTTAAGTGGTTGTCCCCAGTGCTGCCATTTTGAAATCAGGGAAAGGGGTCCCTGAGAGCCAAGCTAGAGGCGAGAGGAGGGGACCACAACTCCATCACCCTCCTAGAGTGGCAGAAGTGAAATGGTATCCAGGACAACGAATGCGGACTAGTGGCCTTAGGGTGAACCGCCATTTTTATGAACTGCCTGAGTCCAAGGGAGGAGAAAGATGCCCCAATAAATCACTAATGCTGTGTGTGTGTGTGTGTGTGTGTGTGTGTGCTTTAGTGTGTGCTTTAAATCATCAATTGACAATCGAGAAATCAGAGGAGAGTAAGGCTTCTTGTAGAAAGGTGAAGCATTGTGGCATTTCCTGCATCTGTGTTGTTGAGGAATTTCTATTTGTGACACACTTATCGAGCATCGTTTTCTGTCCTGGTCCTGGTGCTAGACAGATGGAGAGAGCCATTGCCTTCCTTAATTAAGGGAATTTGAGTCTAGGGGGAAGGTAGACAAACAGAACTACATCACTAAGGGAAGGATTCTCTACTAGTCTTATGAGTACAAGGCAAGGACAGCCCAGAGGAGTGGTGACTGACTCTTCTTGGACCCTGGAGAAAGGGTATGGGGCAGGCGCGAGGAGGGGCCATTCAGTGAGGGGTAGCCTCTGCAGAGCCACAGTTGTAGAAGGACGCCATGTGCTAGGAACAGGCGAGCAGTTCAGTGTGCACGAGGGTGGGGCGGTGGGATGTTTAGTGTCAGGTAGTAAAGGTAGTTGCCTTCCCAAGGCCCTAATCAATGAGTGTCATCAATTTAGAGTATTTCAGATCAGTCTCTGCTCAAGGGACATGAATGCCTGAAACCTTGCAGCTCATATATGAAAAACAGTTAATAGAGGAGCTTTCCAGATTTGCTAATACTGAACACTGGCATAACGTTGTCAATAATAGGTTGTGAAGCTGGAAGAGATTCTCTCAGTTAGATCATTAACAATAAATACATTTTGATTAACCATGTTACAAGAAAAATGGAATGATCTTTCTAGTCTCTCTGTAGGAGAGGATATTACAGAATTTTGTCATAAAGAGAAACAGGCTAGATGGTCAAAAATGTAGAATACAAGCATTTAGAGAGGCTTGTCAGAACATTATCACAAATCTTAAGTTATTGATGCCAATTCATACAAATCTGTTATTTCTTTCTGGCTTTTGTGATATTTCTGGTATTTGTTGGCTTTTTAAAGTTGATATTTTTGTATTTTGTTTTCTCATTCTGAATATTCACTATTGACCTACTTTTATTATTTTTCATAAAGAGGGCACCATAAATTGTATTAGCTTCAGGTCTTCCTAAACTTCCATCGGCCAGCAGACGGGAGCTTAGACTGGAAAGGTAGGTTGGCACCAATCCGGAATCCAAGACTAACAAGATGGTAGACGAACTGCATGTCCACCTGAGGCTTCCTGTCCTCATCTCACTGAAGAAGAAACTGAGTCCAGAGATGTCAAGTGACTGCTGCAGGTCTCAGAGCCTGTTGGTAGCAGAGCCAAGAATAGGCTTTACCTTTGACTTCCCTAACATGTCTTCTTTATGTCAAGCTCTGCAAAGGGCAAGCATTGGGTAGGAGTCGCAAATATGCGGACTCACTTGTTTTGTCCAGTGCACTGTTTTAAAAAAATAACCCCATGTCAATGCTTTTGGGGGGACTTGCTCTTCACCATTCACAGTCTCTTCCATTTCCATCTCCTCACACCCAGGTGAGGGATGTACTTGTCCTGTGTTGCCGGAGAAGGCATCTGGGTTAGGGCCATGGTACTTTCAGAGCAGAGAGGTTTTGAGGCTGTAGGCTTGAGATATTCTCCTCCTGGGTGACACTGCTAGGAAATGTGGTGTTCCAAAATGAATCTGCCACAGCAGCATCTATCAGCAGCTCTGGTATTGAGTTCCTGAGTAGGAAAGGAACAAAAGCCACATTCTACGTGTCAGCCATCGTGAAATGATAGGAGGAACTGGCCATGCTGGGTGACTTGGGGATGTGTAATCAGGGCAGGGAGAACTGGAGGAGTGCTGACTCTTTGAGGGAGAAATGCTGCCTGTGATGACAGCAGACCAGGTCAGAGAATACCTTGGCAAGGGGCTGCTTGGATTTAGTTTCAGCCCTCGACCACACCATATCAGCCAATTCAAGTTCCAAAGAAATTGCAATAATTTCAGGTGTTCCTAGCGTAACAATGGACCAAGAGTGGGTATGTTTTCGGTCACAAAAGCAGCTAAAAATTCAGTAACAAAAAACAGGAGTCCAAACCACTGTGTTGCAGTAGGATTCTGGCTGATGGACATAGGAAACAGTCTTGTTAGCTGTTAGCCAATCCACACCAAGAAATAACGGAAAAAGAATGGCTGTGCGTTTGGTCCTGTTCATTTCTCTCGGACAGCAGACTCCAAGCCCTTCTATAAGGCAGTCTGGGCTGCTTTGCTTGGGGACGTATCTAAGGATGTAGCATATATTATGTATTATGACCTTTTATAGTGTTCTTAACAAAGCCTACATTTATCTAAGACCTGACTGTATGCATGGGCATTACATTTATTATAGAGAATTCATATAAAAATCCTGTACTCTTTTTACTTTACAAATGAAGAATCTGCTGCTCAGAGAGGTCATAACTTGTATATGATACCATGATAGAAGACCTCACATTTATCAGCAGAGCTAAAACTGGAGCTCAGGTCTCTTATTCCAAAGTCATGACATACGCCTGCCTCAACACAACTGCCATAAAGAAAAGCTCAAACCGAGGAGTGCCAGTTACTGTGACTTCCCCGAAGGCTTATGTTACACCCAGGTGTGGTCCACGGGACTCGGGTCGGCGCCCTTTAGTTTATTGCATTCTCTCTAGGCTGTCTTGCTGAGCTTGAAGGATTGGCTGGGTGCCCGCCATAATGTCCAATGACTGCCTGCTGAACATAGTTACTGTTTACCTTCCAGGGAGATGTGACGCACCAGGCAGCAGGTTCACCGAGCCACCTTGTGTCCACCTCCGGGGACTGCATTTTTCCCCACATTCTAGCACCTAACGATCTGGGGGCTCCACCTTCCTTCGCCACCACCATTCTTGCATTCTAACCTGAAAGAGACTTTGCCTTTGCCTGTATGACTTCAGTTTTCATCAACCTCTCAGCTTATGCCTTTGGTGGACAGACTAGCTGCTGTCTCAGGACCTGGGGCAATTTATGTATATTACCTAAGAGGATTTAAAACAGTTGGTCATCACAAACTCTAAAGTCTAGGAGAAATTCAGGCTCTGTCCTCTTAACTCCCACGACAGTCTTGCAAGGAGAAGGAGCTCAGACATGAACAAAGACAAAATTGAATCTTCAAGGATGCACAATGTTGCTTCCCAAAAAGCGGGGTGAAATTTTCAGCAGGAGATGTAGTGATCTTAAATAGAACAGAGGAAATTCTCTGGCACTTTGGATTCTGTCTTTCCTCTTTAATTCAGCCATTGTGAAAGCACATAAAAAGTGATTATCTAGTGGTTAAGGGAGTATGCTGTAAATTGGAAGCATCGGTGGGAACTCATTTGTAAAATGTTTACATGTGTATATGCATGCAGGTGTGCTCATGTAAATGTGTGTGTGTATGTACACATATCTGCTTGTGCATATTGTGTTTATGTGTATTTGTCTATACACATGTATATATGCATATGTTTCCTAACGCTAGCTGTTGAAAACACCTAGAAGAAAAAAAGAAGTCTAGTAGCCATGAGCACACCTAGTACTCAGATTTTGGCCTCTAATACCATTCGCTACTGAAAGAATAAGGGCTCCTCTCCTCAGAGAAGTGACTGAATGAAGGCCTGGGACAGAAAGTTCTGGAAGCTACTGAAACATCTTATGCCAACGAGAAAGGAAGTGTTTAAAAAGATGCCGAGGGCATGTCACAGGATAACAGCTGGCAAGAAGTGGGTCCTGCTGCCCTGAGCTGAAGCAATTTAGATACCAAAACACATGAGGACACTGTGACCATAAACCGCTGAAGAAAACAGCAATCCATGAATCCGTACTCATTTATTCAATAATTCAACAAATAAATAAATGAATAAATGGAGAAAAAAGGAGAACTCTTGCATGTTGTAGAATGCCAGGTGCTGACTGGTGAATATGGAGGAACTGCTAGGGAGGAAATTGTTATTTTATAGCTGTCATTGCCAAGATTGACCCAGGCCCAAAGTAACAATGGACATTAAGTCTAAGGAAGAATATTGATGAGGAGCAGAACATTTTTATGTTTTTAAACTCACTCCCAGCAGACTGCCTCTTAGTTTCAAGGGAATAATTGTATCTACACAGTGTAGAAATCAGACAATGCCTTGATTAGGTAAACAAAATAGAGAAGCAAGTACACTTTTTTTTCTTTTTCTTTTTTTTTAATGGAGTATGTCTCTGTCGCCCAGGCTGGAATGCAGTGGAACAACCTTGGCTTGCTGCAGTCTCTGCTTCCTGTTTCAAGTGATTCTCCTGCCTCAGCCTCCCAAGTAGCTGGGACTACAGGCGCACATCACCGTACCCAGCTGATATTTGTATTTTTAGTAGAGATGGAGTTTCACCATGTCGACCAGGCTGGTCTCAAACTCCTGGCCTCGCGTGATCCACTCACCTTGGCCTCTCAAAGTACTGGGATTACAGGCGTGAGCTATCGTGCAGCCCAAATAAATATTTTGTACTTTCAGGATATGATACCACAAGAAGAACAGAATATTATTTATGGAGTAATCTGGCTGGATGTGTAACATAAATGTAATTCTATGGCTTTAAGTCCATCCTGGAAGTCCATCACCTAGATAGTGTGTACCTACCCTTACCCCTTTATTCTATGGCTTTAAGTTCATCCTGGAAGTCCATCACCTAGATAGTATGTACCTACCCTTACCCTTCTACTCTATGGCTTTAAGTTCATCCTGGAAGTCCATCACTTAGATAGTGTGTACCTACACTTACCCCTTTACTTTATGGCTTTAAGTTCATCTTGAAAGTCCATCACCTAGATAGTATGTAACTACCCTTACCCCTTTACTCTATGGCTTTAAGTCCATCCTGGAAGTCCATCCCCTAGATAGTATGTAACTACCCTTACCCCTTTACTCTATGGCTTTAAGTTCATCCTGGAAGTCCATCACCTAGATAGATTGTAACTACCCTTACCCCTTTACTCTATGGCTTTAAGTTCATCCTGGAAGTCCATCACCTAGATAGTATGTACCTACCCTTACCCCTTTACTCTATGGCTTTAAGTTCATCCTGGAAGTCCATCACCTAGATAGTGTGTACCTACCCTTACCCCTTTACTCTATGGCTTTAGTGGTCTTAATGCTAAAACTTGTCTTCCCTTTAACCCTCTGGAATAGCAAAATGAGCTGAACTTACTCTTTTCTAACATAATAGTTCCCATTTGGTGGTATGTGTCTGCTTAAATTATGTAGCTAAATTATTTACACTTCTTTCTAGCCATAGAAACAGCTTCTCTTCCTTTTCTAGGAGTCAGACTGACGACTCCTGAGTCAATGAGAAACTCAAAGGTATTTTCAGGATCTATTATGTCTGATGATTATATATATATATATATATATATATATATATATATATATATATATATTCATTTTCATGCTTCCCAGTTGAGCCTGAGGTCTTCATGGTTTGGATGAATCACTTCTCATCTTCCTCTTATCCTGTACGACAATGTGAAGCGCTGTGAGTTCCTGTCTGATTGGAAATGTGGATAAAATACCCTCTTATCAACTGCTAGTCAGAAGTGTATCAGCAAAAGAACTTGATTTAGAGTCAGAAGATCATCTGAGTCTTGGCTTCACCACTTACTAGTTCCATAATCTTAGTCAAGTAAATTCACCTCCCTGAGCCTCAATTTCATCCACAAAATGGAGATAAAAAACACTTGCCCACAGTAGCGTTGAGAATTAGAAATGGCAGCACAGAGGTGGTCATGGCAAACTGTGAGGTCCATGCCATTGTTCGCTTAATTTATTGTATTTATTGATTTTTCCATTATGCAACTGAGGATTTTCAAAAGAGGGAGAAACGTGATTTTCGTCTTCAATATATGGCAATTTTTAAGTCAGATGCTAGGCATTTTCTGATTTTGACTTACTTCTCTGCTGATAACTGTGGCATAAACCTTTATGCTTCTCTACTACTAATAATAACATAACGGTATCTGTCTCTTTTGAAAGAACAAATGAGCCAAAAGCTAGAAGAACATTTTGTACTTCAAGGAGGAAATATGTCAGGGACAGCTAAGGTAGCACTCTTATTGTTAGTATTATTCACCTGGATCTTTTTTGTGCCGATACCATAACACCATCACCACTCAAAGTGGAAAAAACTAAATTATTGATGGCTTTGCATACTCAAGCTGGGTTCCAGAAAACGTTTGTGAATAGCAAGGACTTGAGCTGAACTCTCCAAAGGAACAACGAGGGTGTTGGGAGTACAGTGGAAAGGAGACCTCGGGGGATCAGTTTTCAGCAGCATTGTGGCCAAATTAATAATTCAAGATTATTGTTTTGGGCTAGGTATCTTTTTCAGCATCTTTAAAAACCTCTTTTTCTAACGTAGTGGGATCATTTCAATGTCAATATCATGCCAAGGATTTTTTTCTTAAATGCAGTGCTGTGTAGTAGCAAAATGAAATATGTGAGTGTTCCATGTAGATTACAACATACCCATTGGATCAAAATGTTAACTACAATCTCAATCTCTAAATAATTGAGACAGGTGTTTTGGATTCAGAATGTCTAGTATTTTATTCAATTGATTTCCCATCTTGATTGTCGGCATTAGGATAAGTGTAGGAAAGTGACATTCATATACGACACAGCCACTTACCAGGTAAGCTGCAGATGTTTTAGTCACCTACAGATTTTATAAGATAAAACATTTTATTTCTGTAGTTAACACCTTCTTTATAGCATTGTTTAGAAAGCTTTACTAAAGTTATTTCTGACTTGGCTTTTTCATAAAAGGATTTGAGGTGGCTTAAAAAGAAAGATAGTAGGTTGAGAGAAAATATATATGTAAGAATATGGAGAAAATGTTTATTTTCCAGGCTTTCTCTTGGGGAGAACTGTGTTTGGAGTATATTGATGACCTTCCCAGTGTGGAAAGAGAAATCCCAAAGGCATGCTTAAATATCCAAAGGTCATTCCAAAACTGCCATGCACATGCCAAAAAGAAAAATCTGAGTTGCTCCTGGAGAGCTGGGAAAAGTGTAAGGAGGGAAACAGAATTGATGACGCAAGTGAGTTAGATTCTTAAGTGATGGAGGTTGCCATGTTTGAGATTTCCTTATGACTCCATCATCCTCTAGTGACCTGCAGCAGGTCAGATTTCTCCAAAGGCTTAGTATTGTGGCTTTATGGCATCAACCCATGATGGATATGAGCTTGGAGTCATAGGGAGTGAAATGAAAGATGCTGGTGGAGGGAGGATTGAAGACTTTAGTTAATATCTGGGTTAAACAGATACAGAAACAGAAAATAAAGCCCATGAGTACAGGCAGGACGTGAATATATAAATAATCATAAATATTGATAGGGGTCTGTGATTTGCTTATTACTCTGGCTTGCAGTTTTCTGATAGCCATTGTTGAAAGGGAAGCATGGTCAGCTCCATATTTCTTGTTTTCAGAAAGGGAGATGCATATTATCCCCAAGAGACTTTTAAAATTCAACTTTAATTCTGGAAGGGTCTTCTTATGAGAGGCTTTCCACAGATGACTCCAGGTGACAGAAGAAAAACAATGCCTTCAAGAACTGTTTGTCAGTCAACGTAGGAGCAGAATTTATGTGGCTTATTCTTGCACGACCTTTGATTAGAGTCCAGAGCATGGGAGCTAAAGCCCAGACCAGTGAAAAGAATTCTCTGTGGGAATCAATTGATCTGGTCTATGTATGATCGTGTTTGTAGTGGATGTTTGGAGGTGATGTGCCGACATCCACTCATCCCAGTCGATCAGTCTATGCTTGTCAAGGTAATTATATTCCTCCTGCTAATAACAAAGTCAGGACTGAGTCTGTGACCTAATCCTGGCCACTGAGAAGTGAGGGCAGAAAAATCTAGAGACTCTCAGAAAGGTTTTCTCCAGTAGGATATGCAGGCAGAGAACATCTCTCTTCTTTCATGGGACACTGTTGTACAGGGATGGGATGTCATGGAATGAAGCCAACGCTGAACATGGCAGAAAAAGCTCTTCTTGAGCTACTGACTCAGTCAGCCCTGGAGACTTTCTAGTTTTATGCAGGCTAATATATTTCCTAATTGTTAAGTCCATTTAAGCTGGAAGTTATTTTACTTGCAGTCAGAAACATCTTGACTGATAGGTCTTTCAATAATCTGTCTTTAGCCAAGTTCTTAAACAATGGAAACCATTATAAGAGAACAGAGGAAAACAGGTGGGAGAGGTCATGACCCATTTTAGGCTTACCTCTCCCATCAGCTACATTTTTTCTTCAGCCACTCTTCACCTCCTATTCCTTCTGTGTTCCAGGAATACTAAACTCGCCTTCTTTGCCATTACTCTTTTGCACAGACTGTCCCTTTCCCAATAACAGCTCCCTTCCACCCTTGAGTGACTGTGCATGCATACACATGTCACCCCCCACACTCACCCCACTCCAGTCTGGAAAGTTCTGCTCAGCCTTCTTTTTCAAGTTCATTCAGATGCCACTTCCTGAGAGGTGAGGGTGGGGTGGCTCTTTTGACCTGTACCCCCACCGCTGCTCATTTAGAGTTCCTGTGGTACTCTAAGCTGGCCCCAGTGATCCTTTCTTAAGGAATCTCTTCCTTTTCATATGAGTTGAATTAATGAAATATAAATGAATGAAATACAGTGAAATTATTTCCTACTTAGAATGTCACTTCCAAGATCAGGTTACAAGAAGACTATGACTTTTGTGTCCAGCATGCTTTCTCACTGTCTGATGCACTCTTTCTTGGATCATCAGTTTCCAGAGGCCCCTCAAGCATCTGTAGACATGTTCCTGTGGTAAGGAGCCAAGCCTGCCAACCACGCCAGTGAGCTTAGACACAAATCTTTTCAGGCTTGCGAAGCATCACATACGGCAGCTTGGAACAGACGCCCCCTCATCCCCAAATGAGCCTTCAGATGAAAGCACAGCCCTTGTGGCTGGCTTGGCTTCAGTCTTATGAGAGATCTTGTGCCAGAGGAATGCAGCTAATCCTTGCCTGGAGTCCTGATCCAAAAAAAGAGATGACGAATATTTATTGTTTTGAGCCACCGAGTTTTGGGGTCATTTGTTACACAGCACAAGTAGCAAATACATTATCTCTTCTCTGGATTCCCACAGAAATCGATAGCTCCCCTACCACAGCACTTAGCACTTGGTATTATAATCATCTGATTATTTATCTAACCATTTAACTAGATTGTATAGTCTGTGAAGATAAAGACATTGTTTTGTGCAGCACTGTATCGTTAGCAAACAACACCATCTTGGTATGTGAAAGTATGCTAATTCTCAATGAATAATAATAGAAATTTGGGACTCTATAAAGTATGTGGCACAAACATGGCTGTGGACATAGGAAACTGGGTCAAGGAGGTGAGTATCAAAGAGAAAGACAATAAAATTAATCCCAAATTATAAAATATGAATATAACAGATGTGTAAACAAACTGAGCACCAACGAAGATGGTACTAATAGATACAGTAACATTTTGAATATCACATCCAGATAATGCACTGATGTTGCGGTAAATGGTCAGTGAGGAAGAGGACGGCGTGCGGTGGGAAGAACACTGACCGGGTAAGCAAAGAGTCAGAATTCTGCACCCTGCCTTTCTACTGAAGAGCACTGGACGCGGGCAGTTGGCCTGACTTTCTGGGGCTCAGTTTCTTAATGGTGAAGTCAAAGAAGGCATTACACCTTAAAGGTTCCTTTTAGCTCCAAACTCTGCTTTACATATAACTTTTTTCTATGAGCACTTATCTCAAACTAGTTCAGAGCAGTGGTCTTTGATCTTTTTGTCTTTTCATCTCATCATATTTGAGGGGACACGTGTCCCTGTGAAACAGTGATTCTCAGCGTATATGGAGGAAAGTGACATATTACGCATGGGCCTGTTAGAACTTCTGAGTAATATATGTAGTGTGAAAAGATTTCCCAGATGACTCTGACGTGCTTGATACCCACTTCTGAAAGTCTCTGAGGTAATACAAAATGATAGACCAATAAATTACGGTCAGCAGACCAGAGATTCTGCTGTTTGATAAAAATGAATACAGTAGGATTTAAGTATATATTCAGTTAGAAGATTAAAAGAGATAGGCCAGGTGCAGTGGCTCACACCTGTAATCCTAGCACTTTGGGAGGCTGAGGTGGTTGGATCACGAGGTCAGGAGATCGAGACCATCCTGGTCAACACGGTGAAATCCTGTCTCTCCTAAAAATACAAAAATTAGCTGAGCATGGTGGCACACACCTGTAATCCCCGCTACTCAGGTGGCTGAGGCAGGAGAATCACTTGAACCCGGGAGGCGGAGGTTGCAGTGAGCCGAGATCGCACCACTGCACTCCAGCCTGGCAACACAGAGAGACTCCATCTCAAAAAAAAAAAAAAAAAAAACTTGAAAGAAATAATTGAAAAATATCTCAGTAAAAAAAATCAACAAGTAAACCACTCTGGCAGAGTTGCTGTCAGAATATGGTTCTCAGAAACAGCATCACAAAGGTCCCCATTTTCTAAAGTTTCTCTACATACATGAGCCTCTGAAACCGAAGATCTATCATGTACTTAGAGGGCCATATTTCAAGGCATTTACCACATGCTCAGATTACTACAAGAGATTATTGTCAATATCTTGAGTGAAAGACTCATATGCTCTAAATAGGTTACAGAAGGCTTTTCCAAGATGTAATAATAATCATAGTAATAATAATACCTAACATTTAATTACTTCGTTTTCCAGAATGCTTTTCACCTGTCATTGCATTATCCTCACAATGTGCCTGTTAGGTAAACAGAGCAGCTGTCCTGAACATTATGTTCCCCTGCAAATTCACTCACTCAGTCAGTGTACACAGTAATCCAAAGCCCGCTGTTTGTCAGAGGACTTAACAGAGATAAAATGCTGACCAAGACACGGCTGATGCTCTTGGGGCCTGAGAATGTGTAAGGAGAGGTAGATATTTAAACAAATAATTTCCCAGCTGTCAGGTACTTTGTTTTCTTTCCCTACTGTGGCCTGTGCATCTATCCTTTACATAGCCTAGACCTGGTGCCAAGAGTAGAATCATTTAGAATTTCATACATCAGCAAATATCCCTTCACTCATATACCATCCTATGATGGAAAATAATTGCTTTTCTTAAAATTTTAGCTGTAGTTCCTCCACAAATTCCAGAAACATAAGAAATATGTGGTTCACTACTTAACAAAGTCATTTCTCATGAGTACTGATGTTCCTTTGATTAGTTAGAGGGACCCTCTCTTAGAAGAAGCTCTCAAGTCTAGAAGCTCAGTAAGTGGATGTGAGAAGTTTTAATATTCAAAGGAAGCCAGTGTCATGTTGGAACTAGTGTAATCGCTCCTGAGAGCTAAATGTACACGTGTTTTCCCAACTCAATGTCTGGAAATGTCAGATTGACAGCGTGAAATTTTCCGTTGTGGAAGTATTTTCACCTAGAAAATTGAAAACCCTTGCAAATCAGAACTTTTCTCCTCCTGGAGAGCCAATTTTTAGATATTTACCAGCACACCACTGACGGTAGCTTACCTTCCTTCACCTGGGACTTGATTAAGTTGATGGATTTACTAAACTATTCTGCATATGATCTGCATAGCAACCTCTTAATTTGGGTTTGAGTATAATTATACAGACTGTATTAATTTGTTTTCCCCTCCCCCACATATATGGAGTAAAAATTCCCTTAATTTGGCATGTAAATTTATGCAAAATAGCAAACAATTCATGTTTTATGCCGAGAAGCCTGGAACATTAATAACACTGCAATCTTAATTACACAGCTACCAAACCAACGCTCATTCAAAACCACCCTCCTGCATTGCCACCTATGGAAAACACTGCGGAAATGAACTTTTCTTCTGTAATTGACAAAGATGCATGTTTCATGTTGCTGAAGAAAACCAGATGGAAACAGAAACATGCAAATAAAGATCTTCATCTTGAAGATTTTGTAAGTCATCATTTTGAACACCTAATTCTTTTCTGTAATACATGCCCCGAACCGAATCACTTCTCCTGTGAGATGGAAGGATGCTCCTGTTCCCATCAACAGTCTTACTGTTTTCCCAGGAACCGTGCTGGAAATTTCGACGTCTTCTGAGTGCTCACCACAGCACTAGAGCCACAGAAGAGGTTCAATAAATATGTATTAACTAGGTCAATTTTAAAACCTTCTTTACAATCCTATACAACAAAGTAGCTGGCATGGAGGGTTCTTTGTGTTTTTTTTGTGGTTTTTTGTTTTTTTGGTTAGAATGTGCATCTTTCTTTCACTGCCAATACTAATGTAAGCCCTTATGACAACAGCTTTTCCAGCTACTTGTCTCATGCTGGCCTCTCTCCACTTTTAAGCGTTTACACGAAAGGCTTCAACTGAGTTTATGTTGTGCAGTGAGTACTGGTTTTAGGCTGACATGAACCAGAAATTCTGGGCTCAGGACCGACATGAACCAGATATTCTGTGGTCAAGATGCGAGAGATAAGAATGGGCGCAAAACACCGCCTGCAATACGACAAGGGCTGTAACCACAGCAAACACAGAATGCTATAAAAGCAGAGAGGAGAGTTATTAGAACTATTTTAAGTGGTAGAGAGTCTTGAACTGCATTTTGCAGTATGCCTGGGACTTTGCTAGGGGAACAAAGGGGAAAACATAGCCAAGGGGGAGGGGAAATAGTATGGGGCATTTGATCTTGAGCAAAAGCAGTCAGGATTCAGATTACTTGAGTTAAACTCTGACTTTGCAAATTACCAAACCTCATTTTATAGATGAGCCATAGTTGCCTTGTCTGTAGAAGGGGACCACGTAACTTAGAAGATTGTGAAAAAGATCAATAGGGCTAATGAATGGAGATTTCTTAAGGTGGACCCTACCACAGCATAAATGCTCCATAAATGCTACATTTTTTCCCTGCTAGTCCAGGTAAAGGGAACAGCATTTGAAAAATCATGGAGGTGAGAAAAAAGCATAGTCTGTTTTGGGAAGGGCAAGCTTACATTGTAGCAGAAATAGCGAGCGTTGGTTGGAGAACGGAATAAGAAGAAGCTGGAGTGGCAGATGGCAACCAGGACCTAGAGGACCTTGTGTGACATGCTCAGTTCTTTGAACTTTAACCTGGAGGTGATAAGGATCCACTGAAGGATACTAAGGGGACACAGACCCATTTTGCTTCCTGCTACTAAGTGGAACATTTTTATTATCACTTTCCTTCCCAATACCATCAAATAGAAACAGAGACAATGTTTATTCAAGATAGGAAGACAGTAATTGGAGAGACTCCAGTTGAGCTCAACTCCTCTAAAAAAAAGAAAGAAAGAAAGAAAAAGGATAAAAGGCGGGAGACTTTGTAAACACTGGTGTGCTAAAGGAAAAGTACTGAAGGATATTGGCGGGGGTGCTGTTGGCCAGTGATTAGGCCATTTGTGTTTGCTAACTGGTACTTACGGAAGTTAAGGTTCCCACCTTCCCACAAAGACTGAGCAACAGAGGTCCTGTTCTTCCTGGTGATCCCAAACGGATGGCTCCTAGGTCCTTGAGAAGGATACTGCTGGGTTGTAGAAGATACATCTCAAAAGGACAGAAAAGATTGGCAGTTGAAGTAAATGCTCTAAAAAAAGATGTCAGAGGCCTACAGTCTGGGTTTAGCTGAAAAAATAGTAAATCCTTTTGGCGGTATTGAGCTTTCCTCAAGCAGATATTTTTAGGAGACTGAGGTCATTCTGAGAACATGGTCTTGGCCTGATAGAAGGCATGCTGGAGCTTAAGTCTCCTAATGTGGGGTGAGGATGGACAAAATCACCTAGTTGAGAAGATGGCTCAGAGGAACATGTCTAAAGTTTGGTCAAAGACAGAATCTTTGTTACCCCT
This sequence comes from Plecturocebus donacophilus, assembly GCA_004027715.1. NCBI lineage: Eukaryota > Metazoa > Chordata > Mammalia > Primates > Pitheciidae > Plecturocebus > Plecturocebus donacophilus. The sequence continues at coordinate 46,827 of PVKP010007684.1, read as the reverse complement.
TCCAGTAGCTCTTTTTCTTACTGCGTGGCAGCTAACAGCCTTTTGCTTAACTCTCTAGACCCTTCATAATCCGATCCTCTCTGCTTGGGAATACTCTTTGATTTTGGCCTCTGGGCTTTCACCTTCGTTGTTTCCTTTCTCCTCTGCCCTTTGCATCATATTCAGCCTTCAAAGCCCCACTCGGTGAAGACCCTATCTCTGCAAAGGCTTATTTGATAATTCTACACTCTTCAGTGAACTAGAAGATTCAGTTTACTTGCCACACAAATTAGCCCTTAATTATCTCACACACTGTGTTTGGAAGATTTGAAATGATAGAAAGTATACTGGGCTTAGAGTACAGAGGGGTTTGAATCTCACTTCTTCCACCGAACAGCTGTCTGGACACAAGCAAATCACATCTCTGAGCTTTAATTTATTTGTAAAATGATGAGAAGACTAACCCCCAAATATTGTTACTATTAAATTAGCCTAAAGTTCATGTACATTAGATGTTTACTGATTTTTTAAATCATTTTATGTATATTAATATTATTTTCCTAATTCGATTTTAAGCTCTTTCAGAGTCAAAAATATGGCTTAAATTATTCTCTTCTACAATCTCTATCAGAGCATTGAGAGTATAACAGGCACTCAGTAAATGCTAGCTGAAAGATTGATTAATTGCATTCTTAGAAGAAAGGGACTGAGAGTGTTGTACATTCTGTGAAGAGTTTAAGATATGCTCTGTAAGGATATGAATCCTCCAGATACCTACAGAATAGAGACTGAAATAATATAGTGTTAGGAAGTATTAATTTAGATTAATAGGCTTTTTGATCTCAAAAGACTCCAATAGCTTTTAAAACTCTAGGACAGTCTAAGCAGAAGTCTTAAAGAAAACTAGGAAACAGATAGAATTATGGGGAACTGAAAAAAATCTGACTAAATATTAGGCCCAGAATAAAAAAAAATTGCAATCAAGACTGGAATTCCTCATCCCTTCACTCCATTCTTGCTGGGTCGGCTATCTCAGAGTAATTAGCTTCTAAACATCCTCATGTAATAAATGAATAGACCAGCAGACTCTGAGAGTGCTTTATTATTCATCATGAATAGCAACTGAATGAAATAATTTAACATCCACTAATCTCTAAAAGGGACCCACTCATTTTTAATCATCTAGTGTGACATGTGATCACTCATTCACTTACATCCCCCCGAGTTCATCCTACTGCGTAGCGAGCCCCGGCACGCTATTTATGTACTTCTGTGACATGAGTGTATCATTAGGTGGATATTACAGCCTGTGGGATTGGGACCATGTTTTTGTGCAGTGTGACAACTTGACACAATCCATGCACATGTCACCTTTTGCATCCCATTAATATCAAGGGAACCCAGAAATGTTAATATGGCGTAGTGATAATTATACGGCTCCCAGTTCTGAGGCTAGGATTAGGAATGGCAACCAGGTTGACGGTTATAGATTGTGGTGGGTTTGTCACGTGAGAGAGAATGCTAAGGGAACGGTAACTGGATGATAATCTTGGCCATGAAACAAAGTGTAACCGAAGCATTTCCTATTCTAGTTATAATTGTGCTGGTGGATATTGTACTGTTTACTTTTGAGTCACAGGAAAATGTAGAATCAGTGTCTTAATAATGTCTGCTGCAGTTGGAGAATTTCCTTTATCTAGCCACATCATTATATTTCCTAAAAATTTAAGAAATATAGAGCTAAGTTTTGCTGTAATTATAAACCTACATGTTTCTAAAAGGGCAGAGGAGAAAATTAAATTGACTAGGAGCCTAGTTAAATTGGCCAGTTAATGTACTTTGGCTCTGGTACAAAAATTAATAATAATTATTATGAATAGTGTCCAGTATTTTTTGAGTGCCTGTATGGTGCCAGGCACTGTTCACACATTATCTTATTTAATTCTCATCACAATACTGTGGGGTGAGCAGTCTTATTCCTATTTATAGGTGAAGGAATGCATTCACTCAACCTTTGGTTATATCAATGTTGACAAAACTGTTTAGGAAACAAAAATTGGACTTTAATCACATGGCTTATTTTAAAAATGTTAAGTTTAAAATTATCCTCATTTTACTTTTTTTTTTAGTTTTTTTGTTTGGATATAGTGGTGGGATTATTATTTTATGAAAATTTATTATTATTTTAAAGTTGTTTCTATTACATTATTATTTTTAGTGCAATTATTTCTAGTATAAACTCCAAGAGAAGGAATATTTCTTTTTTGTGCCGGGTTCAAGAGGTCAATGTGCACGAATGAGTACATGAGCCACCCAGGGTAGAGATCTTGTGAACATGCAGATTCTGACGCAGCCGTTGCAGAGGGTGCAGTATGAGATTCTGCACTAAATAAGCTCCACGGTGATGTTGACACCGCTGGTCCAGAGACTACACAGGAGTTAAGAGGTAAGTGAAACAGACTGAATTCAAAGTCTCTATAAAGCAGTCATCATTCTGGGTCAGAAGTTAAAGGAGTCATAGCTTTTTTTCCCTCTCTTTTATTGGAGTGGTTAAATGCTTTCTTTTTTTACTCCGTGAGTATTGTAGATCAGAGCAGAATCAATAATTTTTCTGATTGCTCTTCAGACATATTCATATGTCATCCAGGTTATCTTTGGTTTTTCGTATGAGTCCACCCCATCAGGGTGGTTATGGTAAAAGAGTGACCCACACTCTTCCGAACCCCAGGAAGTGCAAGCAGGTGCAATTACTGTGAAATGAAAAGACCAAGCAATGGAATATACAGGACAGGAAAAGTCCAGCCTGGGTGGCTTTTTCTAAGCCATTGATTGGCAGTTTGACAGGGGAGCACTAAGGATTTAAAACTGTGTGTTACTTAGAGTGTTTAGAGGACATTAGTTGTGTCAAAGACACTAACCTATATAAGCTTCTGTGGTTACAGGACTTGTTCCTCTGTGACTTGAAAGCCTGTCTTCAAGGTAATGAAGGCTTTACATGTGTCAGAATGTGAAGCAAGTGTCCTTGTAGGTAGATACTTCAATCAATCAGTATAGGTGACTATCAGGAGCCAGGCACCCTTCATATGCCTTCTTCATGTGAGAGGTTGGCCTGGTGTTTTACATGAATGAAGGAACACGTTTCGAGATGTGTGGCCAGCGAAGGCGTGCCGATTCCCCAGACCTTGGATGAAGTCAGATACTTTCTAAAAACCGGTCAGGCTCATGGAGGTAGCCATGGTCGCAGGACAGAGGAGGCTCCAGGGTCAAGCCCGGTTGGGTCTGACCTGTGGCTTCGCCTCTACCTGGTCCTGAGACCCCGAGCAACATCCACATGCTCCTCTTCGGAATGGCCAACGTCACTGGCACATAAGCTCGTGTGTGCAGGATGCTGTCGCCCTGCAGAGCCCACCCCAGGTAAGAGCTCTGTTAACCGGCGTTTTCTTTTTCCCTCTGCATGCACCCAACATGGGCATTTCAGACCAAACTACAAGCCACGCTTTCCTGGCCAAGCAGGGCTGACTTGTGAGAGGAAGGCACGGACACATTTCATGAACAACGTTTAAATGCCATGCTCTTAACCTCTGGTAACACCAACGTCGACGAAAACCAGCCTAGGAAAAGGAAAAGCGGAATCCAACCACACAGTCTATTCTGAAAACAAAAAAGCTGTGGCTCGCTCCTCCTCTTCCCTTCTCATCTCCTTTCTCTCTATCTTTCTCCTCCTCTTCCTCTTCTCTTATTCTCTGCCTCCTTTCCCAACTCCTTCAACTTTTCCTCCTCTCCTTCTCTTTAAAGTTAATCTTTACGTTTGGGTAAGACTTTGGTGTTATCATTTCATTTACCATTACAGTCTGTACGAAGAGAAATACTTCTCTTCTGTCCAAAAACTAAAGGAACCTGAAAAACTCAGCTGACTCTCTAATGTATTTCCATATATAGAAATAGTTTACAAATTATGCCCACACCCACGTAATTCCTCACAGCCGGCAAAGCCCAGTCTCCTGGTGTACATTTCTTTCAGAGGCTTATTTTAGATTTAAGAAGATTTACGGATAAAAAAGGCAATATCCTGGAATACGTACTTTTTTCCTTCCTTTTATAAAAGTATGAATAGAATTTGTACAAGAGTATGCAAGATCATTCTTTCCACTTAAAGAATAACTATGAAATCTCAATTCTTCCAAGATGAGTGATTTAATAGGTCAAAGACTTTCATCTCATTTTTAGAATCTTTTCCCATGTGTATGTCATTTTTTTTCTCTTTAGTAAACCTTAGCAATTTTGACAAAAAAAATTTTAATTTGTTCTTTCTCTTTGCTTAAAATGTTTCAATTTGAGGATTCAAATACTTGTTTAAAATAGGAACCCTTTATGGAAATAAGGGAGGATTAGTGTTCAGAGAAGAAAGTAAGTACCTAAGACCTGGTTTCCTGAGGTCACACGAAGACCATTTCTTGGACCGACCGACAAACCACACTGTCTGTGATGGGCAGCACCGTGCTGATGAGGACTAATGTCAGAATGAAGAAATCAATGTGTCTTACAGTTAAAGGCCATATCAAATCTCTTTTATATTTGGAAAACTTTTCTCTCCCATGACGGATAACATCATCTTAGACTTCCAATGTCTAGGACATTTCAATTTCTCATCTGTGAAGTCGCACATGACATTTGAGAGCTTCACCTGCATGACTAGAAGCTGCTTTCCCTACCTCGGGCTTGGCCTTTGACTGTCCCTTCTCAGTTTCGCTTGACTCATTTGCACACAAGCATCCTCCACTGTAGGTGAGAGCTTTGTGCTGTTTTATGTTTTCCATTTCCGTGAGCTTCGACGTCCTCTTTCTTCCAGTTCCCCAGCAGGCCATGCCTTCGCTGCCTCTTTGGTAGACTTTCTTCAGAGCTTTTGAGCCTCTGGCCGCCTCTTTGAAATGGGGGTCTGTCTGCCAGAGGCGGCTTTCAGCCCCGTCTGCTTCTGAGAATCGAACTTCTCTTGGAGACATTTTCTTTTCTATTTCTGCCTTAAACCAGTGTTAACTCTAAGGCTGTCTCCTTTCTGTCAAATCAGCACAAGAGAGGAAATTCCTCGTCCCTGGAATTATCCAATCGTGCTCCTGGGTCCTGCATGCTCTTTCTAGACAGGACTTTTTGCTTACTTCTTTGTTTGTTTGTTTTTTAAATCAAGGCCATTTTCTGAGATTTTTCCACAAATTAAAAAAAAAAGCAAAAAAACACAGCAACAACACAGTTTTCTACCATACATCACAAGGAGGCCCAAAAGCCTGGGTCTTGATTGCTAGCAGCCAGATCTGAAAAGAATGCTGCTGCTTCACCCGCCTGTAAGTGAAAGCACGAGCAGTTCTCCTGAAAGTTCCCTGGATCGCTTCCACAGTTAGGCCCTCGCAGCATTTGAACTTGACGCCTACTTAATACTTTACTTTCCCAGTCTTATTTGGCAAATCTAGTTAATTAATAGCCTGGTTTGATGGGGAGGCAAAGTTTCTCCTCCTTAGGCTTTATTAAGAGACCAACTGAGAAAAGAACAAAGGGAAAGTCTGCCTCAGGCGCAGAGAAATAGAAAGGATAATGACATTTCTTTGAAGATGTAAGTGGACATTTTTCCAGCTCCTATTTTTCCCCAAACAGTCCATCAGCTTTTAGCATATGACAAAATAGTAAGTAGTATTGGAGACACTTCTATTTGGGCCAGATTTCTTTCTATAATAGCTGTAGGGCTTTCAAATCGTTAAAATTGTGTACGATTCTCTTTATAATAGTTTCCCCTTTCCAAGTCATCTGCCCAATATAAGAGAAATATTTGGGTAATATCGTCCTCTTCCTCCTCTTCCTCTTCTTTGGCAAATTTCTGTGCAGGCTTAACACGTCTGATGTTTCTATGGGGAAGTATAAAAAGAATATTTGTGTCAGCTGTAAACTTTCCAACTTAAAATTCCATAGGATATTAAATAGAACAAAAGCAAAAAGATGTAGAGAAAGTAGTAGTAAGTGTCTTGGACAAAGATAAATAGGATTGTTCTTATCCTTGGCTTGGCCCATGATTTGACAGGAGAAAAAGTTGTTTATGAATTACCTGTTTAACAAATTTCTTTTTTCTTTTTTTTTTGAGATGAAGTCCCACTCTGTCGCCCAGACTGGGGTGCAGTGACGCGATCTCGGCCCACCGCAGCCTCCCGGGTCCCAGCGACTCTCCGGCCTCGGCCTCCTGAGTAGCCGGGACCACAGGCACGCGCCACTACACCTGGCTAATTTTTTGTACTTTTTTTTTTAGTAGATTCGGGGTTTCACTGTGTTAGCCGGGATGGTCTCGATCTCCTGACCTCGTGATTCGCTGCCCTGGCCTCCCAAACTGCTGGGATTACAGGCGTGAGCCACCAGCCATATAGTATAGTTTCACTTAGTGATCCTTGAGATGGCCTTACATTAATTTCTGAAAAAATATAGATTGCATTAATCCTTGAAAAATTATTTTTGTTAGCCTGAACTTTGTATTTCCGGTTTCTCTCTAGTCCTTCACTTTTCCTGGAAAAACTCTGGCTAAGGTATTCCCATTCACTACACAGCTATCTTCATTACATTTTAGAGAGCTGACTGTGGCTGGGTTGAAGGCATCGAAAAATACTTCTGGTGCTCAATCCTACCATCTATTCTGAGCCAACGCCGCTATGAGCTTTGCTTTTCAGCTTCCTAATCAACAAGGTTGAATTGTTAAGAGACTTCCTTGTGTTAAAGCCGCATCTGCAGTCTCCATAAACATAAAAGGCTTTTCTACCAGTCAGGGTAGTTTTGTAGCTTACAATGCTTTCTCATCTCAAGGACACAGTCTAAGAGTGCTGATGCATTTCATCGCTGACTGAGTAAAGTCAAATTTATTACCGTATTTATTAGTGGTATCAACCTTGTCTTTATCCTTAGCATAATTATACTAGTTGCAACATATTATACATTAGTGAATCATTCCCCTTTTTTTTTTTTTAGCTCTTTATATGGGGAGAATCCTATTAGAAGAGGCCCTGATTTAAAAATATTAAATATACCATTGTTCCCTCTCTCTGAATTGCTTTCTTACTTCAGGCCTGAGGGCAAAGATAGGAGTTTTAGCTCATATCATTTTTTCACAAGCTTTGACTTTCACTAACGTGTTAAGAAACATTACCTACTTGGAAAGAAGGCAGAGAGAGGGTGATATGTCCTTTCAATGTCATATCAGACCATTAGCAGACCTGCCCAAAGATTATTTAAGTATTCAGGGGAATATACTTTTGTTTGATTATATCTAACTATTGATTAAAAATCCACTTTCTGGGAAGCTGCACGTTTTTTGGTAGATTTTTATCTGGTAGAGATTTAAATGATTTCTGCCCAGTAGAGATGATAACCCCGAAGGCCACGGTTTTATTGCTGTATGGGATATATTAACCAGTTTTGCATGTGATGCTATCTTATTCAAACGTTTTTGCTCCCATGCCTGTATAATTCCTCTTCTCTACTCCTTCTTTGAATCAGTGTTACTGTCCAGCTGGTTCTCTTATTAATAAGTTAAATAAATCTTTGACTCATGCTCATTCTGTATTTGTATGCATTATGTTGTTTTATAACTTCTTGAAAATTATACTTTGACAAATGCCTCTCAAATGCATATATCTATATATGTTGGTGTGAGAGTTTCTTCTGAAAAGTGATCAGCAAGAGAAGCAATCACTAATTAGTTTAGACAAATGAAAATTCATTTAAATCTATTTTAGTATCCAGCACTACCTCAAGGACATATAAATCTCATTATTTAAAATATTGATTTTCTAACAGTATGTTAAGGAACTGTCTTGGGTTCTGTGCAACAGATGGAAGATCCTCAAGGCATGCTACCCTTCGTAGTGCAATTAACAGAAACACAGTGAAGCAGTCACCTTTATCCAGTGAGCCTTTCAAAAGAATTTTGATGACCATGACTTGCATAAGAAAATATAAATTCCCTTCAATTTCTTCAACAACGATTTTATCCCTACTGGAATTGAATTTATTTTTTTTTTAAAAAGCAAACATGGCAATACCTTTCTGCTTAAACTGATAATCTGTGTAATCCTATGCAGTCTTTGGTTGTTGTTTTATTTTTATTCCCCAAGTGGCTGGTTTTGTAAAAAATATGTTTTAAAAATGTTTTGAGCAGGTGATATCTAATGAACAAATACTTACAAAGTCAAAAAATATAAAAACGAATACAGTAAAAAGTTCTGGTTTTACTGCTCTCCGGGTCTTGCTATCACCACCCTCTTCCTTACTGGTAAACAGCAATTAGCTTAAGTGTCCTTCCAGGTCTTATTTATGGAAATAATAACACCTATCACTGTGTCCTGATTTGGCTCTCATTTCTATACATAAAGAGGCAAGCTATACACAACACTTCGCACTTACCGTTTGACTAAGGTGTATGGACGTCTTGGCAATCTATTCATGTCAGCAGGTAAAATGCTTTCTCACATGTATATTCTCAAAGTCACGATGTAGTCTTGCCATAGGAAACAGATGATAGCTTTGGTAATGAAATCTCAGATGAACAGGTAACGGGGACATTCAATGCACCAGACATTTAACGTACTAATCAATATTCTAGGCGCCTGAGGTGCGAAACATAGTAAGACCCCGATGTGATCTTCAAAGAATCACCAAAAATAAGCAGCAAAGAGAAGACTCCTCGTTCAACAAACAGTGCTGGGGTACCCGTCATCCGTCTGCAGCGACAAAAACGAGCCCAGGGTGGACTAAAGACCCAACTGTGGGACCTCAGACTACAAAACCCAGGAAAGCCCGGAAACACCATTCTTGGTATCAGCCTTGGCAAACAATTTGTGGCTGAATCCGTAAAAGCAATTGCAACAAAAACAAAAATTGACAAGTGGGACCTAATTAAGCTAAAGAGCTTCTGCACAGCAGGAGAATCTACCGAGGGAGCAAACAGACAACCTACAGTGGAAAAAAGGTCTGCAAACTAGGCCTCCAACAAAGATCTAATATACAGAATCCATAAGGAAATCAAAAAGCAAATCATCCCATGAAAATATGGGCAAAGAACATGAACAGATACTTCTCAAAAAAAAAAAAAAAAAGATACACAAGTGGCCCACAAACATGAAAAAATGCTATCATTGCTAGTCATCAGAGAAATGCAAATCTAAACCACAACGAGATACTTTTACACCGTTCAGAGTGGCCCTTGCTTCCTCCCTCTCTCCCTCCCTCCTTTCATTTCTTTCCCTTCCTGCCTGCCTTCCTTTCCTTTTTCTTTCTTTCTTTCTTTTCTTTCTTCTTTCTTTTTCTTCTTTCTTCCTTCTTTCTTTCTCTCTTTCTCTCTCTCTCTCTTTCTTTCTTCTTTCTTTTTCTCTCTCTCTCTCTTCTTTCTCTTCCTTCCTTCCTTCCTTCCTTCCTTCCTTCCTTCCTTCTTTCTTCTTCCTCTTTCTTTCTTTCTTTCTTTCTTTCTTTCTTTCTTTCTTTCTTTCTCTTTCTTTCTTTCTTTCTTTTTCTTTCTTTCTTTCTTTCTTTTCTTTCTTTCTTTCTTTCTTTCTTTCTTTCTTTCTTTCTTTCTTTCTTTCTTTCTTTCTTTCTTTCTTTTTCTTTCTTTCTTTCTCTTTCTTTCTTTCTGATAGGGTCCCTCTCTGTCACTCAGTCTGTACTGCAGGGGCACAATCTCGGCTCAGTGCAACCTCCACCTCCTGGGTTCAAGCCATTCTCCTGCCTCAGTCTCCCCAGTAGCTGGGACGACAGGCACTCACCACCACGCCCGGCTAATTTTTGTACTTTTAGTAGAGATGGGATTTTTGCCATGTTGGCCAGGCTGGTTTCAAACTCCTGGGTTCCAGTGATCCATCTGTCTCACCTTCCCAAAATGTTGGAATTACAGGTGTGAGTCACCATTTCTGGCAGCATGGCTATTCTTAAAAAGCCAGAAAAGAGCAGACGATGAGGCCATGGAGAGAGGGGACACTTAGATACTGTTGGTGGGAGTGTAAATGAGTCCAGCCACTGGAGAGAGCAGTCTGGAGATCTCTCAAAGAAATGCAAGCTGAAGGACAATTCGAGCCGACAATCCCATTCCTGGGTGTATGCCCACAGGAAAATAAATTGTTCCACTAAAATGACACACACACCTCATGTTCATCATTGCACGATTCACAATGGCAAAAAATGAAATTGACCCAAGTGCTCGACAACAGTAAACGGATAAAAAAACAAACAAACAACAACAACAAAAATCCCTGGTACGTATATACCATGAAACACTACACAGCCATAAAAATGAATGAAATCGTCACTTGGGTGATGGGGTCAGTCCTACCCTGAACCATGAACCTGCACATGTGCCCCTTGATTCTAAAATAAGCACTGACAAAGAAAAAAAAGAGCCTCACTCTCCAGTAACAGAGACCAGACAGAACTCGAGTGCAGAGTGGTCAGTGCTATAATAGAAGCATTTTTAAATGCATTGAGGGGATAATCCAAGGAGTGACGAATTCTGCCTTGGGGGATGTGGGAGAGAAGAAGTCAAAAAGACCACAAAGCACTTTGGGAGGCCGAGGAGGGTGGGTCACCTGAGGTCAGGAGTTCAGGACCAGCCTGGCCAACATGGCAAAACCCCGTCTCTACTAAAAACACAAAAATTAGCTGGGCATGGTGGGTGCCTGTAAAACTGGCTACTTGGGAGGCTGAGGCTGGAGAATCACTTGAACCCGGAGGCGGAGGTTGCAGAGAGCTGAGACTGCACCATGGCACTCCAGCCTGGGGCAAAAAAGCCAAACTCCATCTCAAAGACAAAACAAAACCACAACGAAACCCACAAAAACACCATGCCATTTGAGCAGTGGGCCTTGAAATAATAATCTGAAGTTTGCCTGAGTCATTTCTTAGTCTAAATGATGAGGTCCACGATTCTTGAAAGAAATTACTTGACTGTAATTATCCTTTTAAAAATTTCCTCCCGTCACTCTACCCTAGGATATGAGGATAAGTCATTTTTTACTGTGCTTGGTGTTCACATCTCCTGAGTGTTTCCAGATTGTTCCGCCCTGTCATGGCAAGCCCAGCTCGCTCAGCGCCTTTGGACCCCTCTCCTGTACCCTCACCTTCCGTTCAGGATTGCAGCCTCTGCCTGGCTTCACAGCCCACACGCCACTGCTCTATTTTCTGAACACAGATGCTCAGAAGCAGCCCTTTTCTAGATCTGAACACAAGCAGCTCCCTGGTGCAGGGTTTCCTACCTTTCTAGCCACTCCTGCCGGCTTAGTTCATTTGCACATTTCATTCCCAACCTATTTGTCCCGATGTAATGGCCTCGTCACCAAGCTCTCATGCTAAGTCAGAGCGCTTCACATGCCAACCGAGCTCCTCCCAGTATGACTTGCTCTCCGTTTATTTTCATTTGTTTACAGTCTATCCAACCTCTCAGCTGCTTTTTCAACCATGAAACAGTGTCCATAGAGATGTCGATTTTTATTAGGCTGCTAACTAATTTTGAAGCACTATGCAAGATGTTTTTCTGAAGTTCTGTGTATCTGCTACTCTGCACTCCCACGTTCCTTAATGGTGTAATTCTCTAGAAATGACCTATCCAATATGATGAAGCTCATGCTCATGGTCTGCATTTCATACACTTTTCTTTTTCTGATCCAGGTCTGCATGCTGAGACCACGATGACACTTAGTGTCAGGCTAGAATTGTGGCTGGCCTAACGAGCCACTGTTGTTCTTCACCAGCTGTGGTGACTCTGTAGGGCATAATAGTTTTAAAACTCTCTTTCCCTAAGCTTCTCACCAGCCTAGAAATTGGCTGGAGCTCTGCTACTATTCTCTCTCAGAGCAATCAGTGAAGAGGTTTCAGGTACAGGCACAGTACGTCACCCCCTTGAGCTGCCAGCTTTGATTCAAGGACAAGGACATCTTCAAGAGCCAAACAAAGCTCAAGGTTGAACTGTTTTGCAAAAGTCTGGCAATTTTGCCCTAAATACATCAATTTCTTTGATAGCATCCAATCATATTAACATGGCACATTGTTTAAACTATAACCCCCAACATTTCTGACCTCCCTTTTCTGCATTATTTTTCTATTTAGCATTAATCCCATGTAATATACTTTACACCTAAATATTATTTTTCTGCTCCCCCAACTACTTTAATGTAAGCTCCATGAGGGGAGGGATTTTCCTTATGTGCCCAAAAAGGTCCCTTGAACACAGGAATTGCACAGAAGATGTTGGATGACGGAATGTATGAAGGAATGAATTTAGATTCAGTGCACGTCGGCTTAGTAAAGTATTCTTGTTCTCTACCGGGCTCAGCCCACTGTTGTGTGTCCTGCTGATGCACTGCCTTTCCCTTCCTTGGTCTCTCATACCCGTGTGAACACTTCCTCCACATCTGTTGCCTCTTGGGAACTTTTCTTGAGTGGCCACAGAGAGGTCTGCTCCTCTTAGTTCTCAGTTACGTTTCTGTTGTTTGGTTTCTGCAGACAGCAACTCTTTCACATGAGGCTGCTTTCTTTTCCAAATGCTGGGTGGGAAATGCTGCCCGCATGGTTACTTCTGCCACATCAGCACATACGTGTTGGGAAGAAAAACACTGTTTGGTTTCCAGATTTGAAGAGCAAAATGTTCATTGTGCAAAATGGCACCTTGTCTTTAGGGCGGATAGTCCCAGGTTTAAATCCCAGCTGTCTTTAGCATCCATTTGGCCCTGAATGGCTGTTAAAACGTTCTGATTCCTAATGCCTTTATCTATAAGATGACGTTAATTATATTAATACCTTGCCTTTACCTATAAGATGACGTTAATTATATCAATACCTTTCTTGCAGAGTGAATGTGAGACCTGGGCCTGATATGTATCAAACCCCATGCTTGCTAGATAGACATTACCTCTAACTGGCTATTATTATTGTTGTTGTTGTTGGTATTGCTACTGCTACTATTATTTTATCATTCTTCCTTCCTCTGACTTACCGTCTATACTGTGCAGGAATCTCTGCTCCGATACCAAAAGCAAAGTCAGCGATTTCAATTTGGGATTAAATTTTCCGTCCATTCATTCATTCAACAAGCATTTTTTTGAGAGCCTCGCATATGCCAAATACAACACTGATTGCAAGGAATACAAAAATGAATACACATTAGTCCTTGAACCTTCATAGCTTTCATCTATGGCATTTATTCACTATTCAGCAGAATAGTTCCATAAATATTTAGTGAGCATTGATTGAGTCCCAGCTGCTGTTATGGGGACCAGGAATACATGAGTGAAAAAAGAAGATGGGGATTATATTCTAGTTGAAGGAGATGGAAAATAAACAAAATAAATAAAAAAGTGAATTCTGCAGTATGCCACAATGGGATAAGGGCTAGGGATGCCTAGTGAAACAGAGGAAAAGGGACCCGGGTGTTAAGTGGTGTTTTTTCAGGGGCCAGGGGATTTGCAATTTTTAAGTAAGGTGGTCAGGGCAGAATTTCCGGAGAATGTGGCATTTGAGCAAAGACTCAAGGAAATGAAGAAGCGAGCCACATGGATACTTGGGGGAAGAACAGTTCAGCAGAAGGCATACGAGCAGAGCAGGGGCTGTTATGATAGAAGGCTGCTTTAGAACCCGGCAGCCTGGGAATGCAGGGAGCAGGGAAGAGAGACGGAGAAGCGGAGACCTTGGCTGCATGTTCCACGGCCCAGGTCTCAGGCAAGTTCCCTTCTTCTGTGGGTGAAGTGCCTGGCTTCCTCCGCTGGCCAGGTCTGGGAACAGTGCATGGAGAATGGGTGGTGAGTCTGCTGACTACACCTAATCATCCACTTCCAAGGTTCCACCACCCACCCCACCTGGCCCCGGGACTCTAGGGTCCTTCGTCTCAGTGGTTTTTGTATGCGACAGAAGGATGTGGCCACCAGAAGTCTGAATGAAGACCCCACGGGCATGGAAGACTCCCTCGTGACTGTCTGGTTGTAGTGCCATGAGTGAAATGACAAAAAAGAGGGGGTGGTATTAGAAAAGGCTTCTGGGGTTGCCTAGGACAATAGACCTGAATTTTCAGGGAGCGAGCTTTGTCTTCCTTCTCCAAGGGCTCTGAGAGTCCAGTCCAACCACTAGCTGCTCCTCATAAACGTGAGGCTTCTTACCCCAACCAACTCCCCTTTCAGACAAGTAGACACAGATGGCCTTGGAGCTCTGCACGCCACTAACGCTTCTCTTCCGTGTTGTTTAGGGTCACATCTGAGTACCACTACCGGCCTCTTCAGACCACTGTGCAAAGTCCACAGACTTTTTCTTCTTGGATATCCTAGGCCACTTTTCTTAACATACTTGAAGTTAGCTAGATTCTCGACCAGTTCACTTGTAAATTCAGTCAAGGTTTTCCGTGAAGAGTTGCTCTCGAGTCTACACCGATCACTTACCAGTGTCTAACCATTCATTTTAAACAGGCAGTGGTCCTGGTTGGGGCTTTTTACCTGGCTCATTGGATTTGCCTGACATGGAGAAGTTTTATGTTCTTTGAATAAAACTTCAGTCACATAGTGTCTTTATGTTTTTTGCTGTTCTCCAATATAAAAGTTAGACCTGAAAATATTTAGGAATTTTGCAGTATCCTGTCTTAAAGTGTAATTTAGTACAGTAACATTCCCGAATCTTAAGTTATAAGCTGACTGATTTCTAACATATCTATATCCCCTTATAATCACTCCTAGATAAAGATTACAATAATTTCTATCACCTCAGAAGCTTCACCACGCCCCTTCCCAGCAATATTCCACCCGACCGGAAACTGCTGCTCTGACTTCTCTCTCCATAGATTAGTTTTGTTTCTTCTTGAGCTAAATAATTACATAATACAGTATGTATTTTTTTTCTGGCTTATTTTATTTAACACAGAATTTTTGAGGTTCATCTACATGGATGTATTAGTAATTTACTCTTTTTAAAAAATGTATCATACTTTAAGTTCTGGGGTACATGTGCAGATCATGCAGGTTTGTTACATAGGTACACACGTGCCGTGGTGGTTTGCTGCCTCCATCGCCCGTCACCTACATGAGGTATTTCTCCTAATGCTATTCCTCCCCAATCACCCCACCCCCTGCTGTCCTTCCCCTAGCCCCCACCCCCAGGCCCTACTGTGTGATGTTCCCCTCCCTGTGTCCTTGTGCTCTCATTGTTCAACACCCACTTATAAATTAGAACATATGGTGTTTGGTTTTCTGTTCTTGTGTCAGTTTGCTGAGAATGATGGTTTCCAGTTTTATCCATGTCCCTGCAAAGGACATAAACTTATCCTTTTTTATGGCTGCATAGTATTCCATGGTGTATATGTGCCACATTTTCTTTGTCCAGTCTATTATTGATGGACATTTGTGTTGTTCCAGGTCTTTGCTATTGTAAACTGTGCTGCAATGAACATTCATGTGCATGTGTCCTTGTAGTAGAACGATTTATAATTCTTTGGGTGTATACTCAGTAATGGAATTGCTGGGTCAAAAGATATTCCTAGTTCTAGGTCCTTGAGGAATCACCACACTGTCTTCCACAATGGTTGAACTAATTTACACTCCCACCAACAGTGTAAAAGTGTTCCTATTTCTCCACATCCTCTCCAGCATCTGTTGTCTCCAGATTTTTTAATGATCGCCATTCTAACTGGCATGAGATGATATCTCAATGTGGTTTTGATTTGCATTTCTCTAATGACCAGTGATGATGAGCTTTTCTTCATATATTTTTTGGCTGCATAAATGTCTTCTTTTGAAAGTCTCTGTTCATGTCCTTTGCCCACTTTTTGATGGGTTTTTTTGTTTTTTCTTGTAAATTTTAAGTTCTCTGTAGATTCTGGATATTAGCCCTTTGTAATTTGCTCTTTTTAAATTGTTGAAAGTATTCCATTGTATAGACATACATGGGATTTTTCCATTCTCTGATTGGTGAACTAGCGAATTGCCACCAGCCCTTCACTCTGGTGAAGACTAGAAAAAAACTTTCATTTTTTTTTTTTTTTTGGTTTATGGCTATAAAAAAGCTTCTGTAAATACTCAACACAAATTTTATTTCATTTTATTTTTAAGCTGGACATAAGCATGCATTTCTCTTAGTTGCACATTAAAGAGTGGAGTTGGTGAGGCATGGGATATGTTTAATTTTTTTAGGAGACTGCCCATTCATCTTCCAAAGGGGTTATACTGTTACCTATTCCCAATAGGAATGGAAGAAAGTTCCAGGAGCTCCTGTTCTCACCAACACTTGGTATTTGCTGTTTTTTTTTTTTTTTAGCTTTAGCTATTAAAATGGCTAATTAGTGAGAAAAGTGCACATTTTGATGCCCTTAAGGAAATATACCCGCTACTGAACTCAGATAAGGAGCTGAGCATGAAAGGACTCAAAGGGTAAAAAAGATTCTGCTTAGACAGGAAAAAAACATTTAAAATCTGAAGATTTTTAAAAATTAACATCTGAGAGTGACACCATGCCATGAATTTTCCTTCAGCCATGAATTGTGATAACATAAGAAAATGAAAACACAAGCTAGATCTATTCACCAAAAGTTAGAACCTGGTGTGAAGAACCTTAACTGGTAAAAAGAAAAATTTAATTTGCAGTTATTTGAACGGAGCATTCTTTCTGTGATCCTTTGATTTTTGATCACTCTGTCTCTCTACATGAGTGCTATTCCAAACACTTGCTTCTCCAATCTCCTTGACATAGCTGTGTGTCATTCTTAAAGGAAAATTTCCCGACTCTAACTTGCGAGTAAATGGAAAACCCTGCACTGTAAAAATGAAAGACTACTTTATAAATTTATCTTTTCTAAGAGATGTGTTATTTTGCATAAAATAGAGTTAACAAATGATCTGATTTTGCAGTGTGAGTTAACACTAAAATTTTAATGTTTGCTCCAGTTTGTCATATTTTAAAATTATTTTCAACTTAGTCTTTTTGAGAATGTCATAGAAGAATAATTTTATTTGGAGAATCAAGGAAAAATCCAGCCTGCTATACTTAGAGTCAATGATTTTACTAGCACATCCCCAAAATGTCTTTCCTTTGGATCCTCATTGTGTCTTATGCATTTATCATGCATATTTAACTTTTTCTTTACAAATTGATTTCTATCTGCTAGATAATGACAGCCTTGATGACAGTGATCATATCCCACTCTCCACTCCCAGGGCCTGGTATGGTGTCTATCACATACTAACTAACTTATAATAAGTGTTTCTGGAATGCTGAATTGCATGAAGGAAATGAGAGAAAAGTCACATAAGTTGCTTTTAAGTCCCAACCTCTGAGAACAATGCATATACCTTTGGACAGCTTAGTTAAAAGAAAAATTTTAAGATGTGTTCGAGATTATTTTCTGTTTATTCCTGGATATGAACATAATATTTGATTAAACTCCGAGAGGTAATAATCATAATATTTGTAAGATTGTACACTACTTGCAGATTGACAAATGTTACAGCTTTCATAATCTTTTCCTGTGGAATAACACATATTAATAGAAAAGTGTTTGCTATTTTCCCTTTAGCAAGCCTAAAGGGTGTCCAGTTGTTTGGTCTGTGAAATCAAAACATCCCCACTGTTTACCTGGTGAAAACCACTGAATCAGTTTCTGTGAGGAAGAGAGAAATAACCTCAGAAGCTAGCTTTATGGACTCAACTTACAAAGTCATGGCAAGTCTTTAAAAAAAGAAAAAAACCTCCTCACCAAATATAAGAGAAATGAAGAAACAAGATTCCAGATTCAATTTGTCTAAGTTTTCTTTTTGAAAAAGTTTTTTCTAAGAGCCCTGAAAGTAAAAGCCGTTTTACCTAGTTACAGAGAAAATTATTTTTCCAGACTTTTTTGGCAGTGTTTTAGGAAGAGAAAAAGTTTTGTAATGAGATTCTCCTTCCGTAGTTATTCATATCTGTGCATTTGGCAGGCACTGAGCACACTTCACTGTATCTCGGAAGGATCCACAGATGGTGATGAGTCAGCACACACTGTTCCAATCCGAAGCGTTCAGAGTCACCGTATTTCCCTTGTCCTCACATGTTTTGGAATCAACATTGGCAGTGTTTATGTATGAAGGTTCAGAACTTTTTGATTGTGTCAGCAGCATGCCTTGACTCTAAACAGACTATGCTGCAATTTTTTCCCTGATGATTCAAAACTATAAACTTAAAATTACCTAATTAAAAAGATATGGAGCTACAATAAGCTTGGACCTCAACCTCAGTTATGTACCTTGTCTGAAATTAGATCATTTCAATGACCCGTCTTCATGCCAAAGACAGCGTTTCCTCTTCGTGCATAAACATCTCTGAACTCTGATGGAGGATTCTCGGTTACTGATTATTGTTGTTTTGAACAATATAATTTTAATTCTTTACCTGTTTTGGTAAATTAAGGATTTTGGCTCAAATTTGTTTTTCTTAATAGGCTGTTACGTGGAGAAGTAGAAAGAAAATAGCTCAATAAAAGTGTCAATAAATACTACTGAAGGGTACTCAATTGTTTAAATTAGAATTTAAAGGTAAAGTTTATCGTGAATAATTCCCATTCTGGAGAGATGAAGGGAAGAATCTATATATACTGCAGTCTAATGATAAATACTTAAAATACGATGAGAAATACTCATCTGAGATACATATTCTAGCATTTTCTTTGGCCTATCCACCAAAATATATGCCAATCAATGGAAGCATTATTAATGTATTACTAACACCAATTAGGTTAGTAATTAATTAGTTATTAGTTATTAGTATGAGTAATGCATTGATAATGCTTCAATTGACTGGCATATATTTTGGTGGATAGACCCAAGACAGAATATCAATTGTGAGAAAGCAAAATGCCTTCCCTTCTCTATTTTCTCTTTTCTTTAGGTCCTATGAAACCTCAGTTTCCCCATTTGTTTAATGGAGATGATCATTCTTTATTTTCTCATAGTCAAATTGGCTGCAGGGCTTACCCAAAACAATGTCTATGGATGTATTTAAAGACATCACGGGCCATAGCAATGTGTTAAAACTCTGTGGTCAATACTGGGTAATGTGGTCTGATCGCATACCTTCTTCTCGTAGTGACTTTTACTTCCTCATTTAGTCCACGTGAAGCTCCTGCAAAGTATCTATGGTGAAAGGAGAATTTTGTGAGCTCACTCATCCATGAAGAAAAGAGGTGAGAAAGACTGGAGTGGAGGGAAAGAGGAAGATTATATTCCCTCATCTCTAACTTTTCTACAAGTATTTGCTTCTAGAGACACATGAGTAACAGTGAGAAAAATAGGACATTTCCTTTCTTTTCTTTTTTGAGATGGCATCTTACTATGTTGCTCAGGCTAGCTTTCACCTAACTCCTGGGCTCAAGTGATCCCTCGGCCTTGCTCACCTGAGGGGCTGGGACTGCAGGTGTGTAGCCCTGTACTCGGTGCTAAATGTCTTTTTCCAATAAATCAATGAAAGGCTGGAATCTACTTTTAAAAATTTACATCAGCCCAGAATACAATAAAGAGATAAAGTGTTTTAACAGTGCCTATAACTTCTGCCATTCTAAGAACCCCTTAAGAGGAATGCTAGAACTCAATAGGAAACAGACTGAAATTAATTATCCTAATCACAACTTCTATGGAATTGTGGCTAGAAAGGGGGTGGTGGTGTGAAGTTATTGCACTTGACACAACCACACAGGGTAGTTATGTTTAGGTTAATATTACAAGAGCTAAAAGTGGAAGCCCTAGGAGGTTAAATTCCCGGGTTACAGTGAAACCAGTATCCAGACTAAGGTTTGTTTTTAAAGACTATTCCCTGGCAGTGGCAGATTGCAGTCACATACAAGCCACAGCTCCTAGCATTATGCTTTGTGAAAAGCAGATGCTTAGCAATTGCATGTGCAGTCAGGGGTCACAGCAGCTGGAAAGGGTAATGGGGTTTGGCAAATTGGATACATTCACTTTATATTGCCGATTTCTTTCTATAATTTCTAAAAATTGCATCTGTAAGCTATCTGAAATGTGAGCACTGTATTTTACCTATTTGTCTTTTCGTTTACAGTTCGGAAGTGCAGGTGTTTTGCTAGGTCAGTGGAACAAAATTATAGATGACATGGTTAAACAATGCGGCCGTCTCTAAATTTATGAGAGATGTTTGTAAAAATATGTTTTGTCTTGGAATAAAAAGAAGACAAATAATTTTGATAGTGGATTTGTATGCAAATCTGCAAAATTTTGTCTATTATTGCCATGAAATTACTATGTTTAGAACAATTTTTAGCCTACACTTATCTATGGCATTGCCTGTCAATGTTACAACGTGGAAGGATGGCCTGGGTGAACTGAACCAATGGTAAGAACGTCGGAGAAGAGTTGATTTCCTATTCTGACCCTAAAACCAGCTTATGAACTGTTCTTTATGAAGGACTCTTGGCAACTTCTATTTTCATCCACGACAGAATAACTGGCAGCAATCTACATCTCCTGCCAAAGAGCAACTATAAAACTGAGCAAAATGCATGAGGTCACGTTTTCCAGGCATTGGAAGAGTCAGTGTAGTTCTGAGAGCCTGAAAGTTAGTGTCGCCGTGGGCTCCGCTTTCTCCCTGGGGCACCTTCCTGCCACCGTGCAGACAGGGAGCTAAACAGAGTGGTGTTCTCAGCTACAGGTCCCAATGCTGACTGGTCCAAGACAGGTGGGTTTGAAATCCCAGAGAAAGAGGCAACAGGGAATTGAGTAGAAAATGTGTTTGAGAAGCAGAAACCAAAACATACCTACATTTTAAAGGCCATGCCAACTTGCAGATCCAAGAAGCTGGACATAAGCCAACAGGATGGCTACAAACAAAACCACACCTAGGCATATCACATGCAAACTCCTGGAAACCAGAGTTAAAGAGAAAAGTAATTATTAGTACGAAAGAGCAAGTATACAAAAGATAGCTGCTTTCTGAGACAGTGCGGACTTGAATACATGAAATAACACTTTAAAAGTGTTGAAAGGAAGGGAAAAATCTGTGACTTTAAACTTTACACTCTGATTAAATATTGGGGTAGGCAGAATAATGCCCCCTTCCCCTCAAAATGTCCACCATACTCTCACCCGCAGGACCTGTGAATATGTCACGTTACACAACAAAGGGGACTTCTGTAGATGTGATTAAGGCTGCAGACTTTGATACGGTGATATTTATTCTGAATTATCTTGGTGGGCCGAGTATAATCACAAGGGTATTTAAAAAAAGAGAATCTTTCCCAGCTGTGGTCAGAGGGAGACGTGATTCTGTGAGGAAGGTCAGAGAGATGCGCCGTTGCTGGCTTTGAGGATGGCCGTGAGCCCAGGACGCAGGTGGCCTCGAGAAGCTGGAGAGGACAGGGAAGTGGCTTCTGCTCCGGAGCTCCCAGAAGGAACGCAGCTCTGCTGACACACTGATTTCAGCCCAGTGAGACCCAGGTCGGATCTCCGAACTGCACAATCATAAATTGTTTGCTGTTTTGAGGTACTAAATTTGTGGTCACTTGTGATGGCAGCAATGTAAAAGTAATATAATACCTTTCAAAAATAAAGATATTTCTGGGGTACAGTGTGACACTGTTATATATGGATACATTGTGTAAAACAAAATCAGGATACTTAGCATATCATTACCTCCTACATTTATTATTTCCTTACTGTCATTAAAAATAAAAATAAAATCTAAAGGTGCAATGGAGACATTTTCGCATAAGCAAAAGTTGAGAGAATTGAGAATTCATCTTTAGTGGACCTGCATTACAAGATATTTTCACAAAGCAAAAGGTGAGGGGATTTGTCACCCGCAGAAAGAAGCTGTCATAAATGCTAAAGGAAGTTCTTCCACCTGAAGAAAATGAAATTGAGACTTTGGAAGGGAGTAAGTGGCACTGGAAGTGATACGGATGTCCTCTGCTGCAGCTTTCTGCCTAAAGCCGGAGCAGCTCTCCTTCCAGCCCCAGTGGACGCTGCAGGCCAACCCATGCCCAGTAAGGGCAAGAGCGCAAAAGGAGGTGGGCGACACATAACCCATGCCAAAAGTCCATGTAAGAAAGCTGGCCGGGCTGCGTTAACGTCAGACAGAGTGGACTGTCAGGCCAAGACCATTACCAGGGGTAAAGAGGATACTTTCAGAGCAATAGAAGGCCTGATTCATCAGCAAGGCATACCAATCGTGTTTTATTATTATTCTGAGATGGAGTCTTGCTCTGCGGACAGGCTGCAGTGCAGGGGCTCGATCTCGGCTCACCGCAACCTCCTCGTCCCGGGTTCAAGGATTCTTCTGCCTCAGCCTCCCGAGTAGCTGGGACCACAGGTGTGCACCACACCCGGCTAAAAGCATAAAAATGTTAAATGTGTAAGTATCTAATAAAAGAACTCCATAATACCTGAAGTAAAAACCTGACATAACTATAGGAAAATGCATACACATCCAGAGTTTCACTTAGATGTTTTAGAAATCATCGCTCAGTAATCTGTCTGCTCGTTGACAGAATGAGCAGACGGGAAATTCAGGAAGGCTATTTATACAGAAGATCTGAACACCATCGGCGGCTGTGCCCGATCACTGTTTACAGAACACGCCACCTGAGAGCTGCAGCGTGCGCGGCCCATCCGGCACTCGTGGGCTCGCCTAGATCGCCTAGATCACCTAGATCGCCTAGATCGCCTAGATCACCTAGATCACCTAGATCGCCTAGATCACGTAGATCGCCTAGATCGCCTAGATCACGTAGATCGCCTAGATCGCCTAGATCGCGTAGATCGCCTAGATTGCCTAGATCGCCTAGATCGCCTAGATCACGTAGATCGCCTAGATCGCCTAGATCACCTAGATCGCCTAGATCGCCTAGATCACCTTCTGGACCTTAGCCATCATCTCAATCAATCTGAAAGGACTGAAATCTTACAGAGCATGTTCCCTGACTGCAGTGCAACTGAATCAGGAATCGGTAACAAAATGACACCAAGAAACGTTCATGCATTTGGAAATTAAACAACACACTTCCAAATAACCCATGGATCACAGAAGTACTCACGAGAGAAGTCAGAAAATATTTTGAACTAAATGATAATGAAAACACAAGATATCAATATTCGTGAGAAGTAGCTAAAGTGATTCTTAGAGGAAATTTGTAGAATAAAACACAACAAAGGAAGAAAAATAGTCACTTTCTGGTGCTCAATAAATTATTAGTTTGTAATCATTATTAATAGTATCACTTACATAGCAAACAGTTTAGACAAATTTACAAAACGTGTGTGTCAGGGTAATGTTACCTATGGCATTCATTATTAACAATTTCTCTTAAATTTGGCAAGAAATTTCACTAGCATAGACTCCATCTCCTGACGAAGGAGAAGAGCAAAGAATCTGCAGCTTAAAGACCTGGCTCCATCTTCCTCCTCTGCCGTCTCTCGGCTGTACTGGAAAAAGTGATGTCTGTCTCCTGCAGGTCATAAAGTTACTCTAGAAAACACAACGCCACGTGAGAATGCATCTTAGTGCCCGAAACAGTTCAGCAGTCCTTCCTACTCATGAAGGGAGCTGAAGGGTATTCCTGCCTCTTTTATGTATTGCTTGTTTCACTGACAGTCACTTTCTTTGACTTTTATATATGGCCTTGAACTCAGCAAAGGTTCATATTAAAGATCTTGTATGGAAACGACTGCAAAATTAGACCAGAAAAGAAACTAATGGACAACTGTAGCGTTAGAAGCTTGAACCATTTCGTAGCCTGTGACACCTGTTGAGTCCCAGTCATGCTCCTAGGTATGACATTCCGGGTCTCCGTCGCCTGGTTTCTCTCTGTTCTCCAGCCTCATTTTAACCTACTCAACTCTAAAACTTTTAGATTGTATAATCATGCAGTATCCGCTGCCTTGAATGTTTTGCAAACTTTTTTTTTTTTTTTAACCTGAAAAACCTACAATGATTCCTTCTAGTTCTAGTCTAGGATTCATCTTCCCCTGGAAACCCTTCGCTCACCTCCTTCGGAGTTAGGGCCCCGTCCTTCTACCCCAACAGGATCCTGCACAAATACGGTCTTATAACCCTGACATGGTGTTGTGTTGCCTGCGGAGGAGTCTCTTTGCCCAGACTCTTGAGTTCCACAAGGAAAGGACATGTTTTATTCATTTTTGTAGATTTAGTACAAAACAGTACATTATAATAGGGTGTCTAGTGCATATTAAGAAATCAATACATATCCATTACTTTCTTAAAAAATTAAATTGCTTACACTTATAAATCTATTGAAAGTATCATGGCAACAAGCAAAGCTCTTAAAAGCCAGAAAGAAATTATGAAATGCTCGGGGTTTTTGGAATGTGGTTGCCACTTACCATTCACACTATTAATAAAATACTAATACGGGTATAAATGGAAAACTCAGGTGTATTTTTCTTTAAGTAAATTTGCTGCCTGGAAATCTGTGATTATGTTGTTAAAATGGAAAATTAGAAAGTGGTTCTTTATTTAATAATGAAGACTTTGTTTATACAAAATGAGCCATAGATTAAGCGGTGAACTGCTTGTGGACATTAAATTGACCAAAAAAAAGGTTTAAATTCCCATTTGTAATATGCACTAAGTTACATATATCTATATCTTAATAGAATGTGCTGGGCACATCTACAAGATTTTCCTTAAAGTGTACAAGAAACCCAGAGTATAATATTTAAGAAAGATTACATATTATTCCAACTAAAACTTTCAAATTAGGATTGATTGTTATGACCACTTCAACTCATGTGAGGGAATTGGAGGAGTGTTTTGACGAGGGAAAAGACAAAACGGAAAATGCCAGAGCCCAAAGTAAGTTCCCCAGAGAATCTGCGAGTCTTTGCCTTGATACAGACTGAAAACGTTCCTATTGCTTTGGAATTTGGGCTAACGTCCAAAGCTGAGGACAACTCGTGACAATTGTGTTGCACATTCTGAAGAAAGGTGCTTAGACATGTCCCCCCGTAGGATATGCTAAGGGGTTGGCCAGTCATCAAATATTGTCACTCCAAAGGACGCGTTTAATAGGGAAAGAAAGCACTGTGGCGCAGAAGGGTAAGCTCCTGTGTGGCTTCGTCGTCATCTAAGGGAGGAAACTGGGGGGAACCCTCTAGAGAAAAAGTGATGAGGACAGAAAGGCTCACTGGCAGAGGCTACTGCCCTCGTACCGAGTTCGAGAAGTTTCCTCAGAGAGTGTGAAGCGTGCCCTCGACAGCAGGACTTTACAAACTTTCTGTGATGAGGACCAACCTGTTTTAATTTGCAATCCATCCTGGACTGACAGGTTTGTAGATTAAAAGGAACTGAATTTTTAGAAAAATGAAATGGAAACAATGTTCAGAGATTACATACTCTGCATTATAACATCAAATAGCTATAAAAATTCCTGAACGGTATTCTAAATTCCAGCATTTATTTTGTCATGAACTGGTAACAGACTGTTAAGAATCAACACGAGTGCTCAGACCTCAGACTAAGTACCTCTACCCTACATCAGAATTCACCTAGAGGTCTGGTTCACACGACCGTTCTGGGCACTATTGCCAGTCCAAGCTGTTTATAACTAAGAGGCTCCTGGGCGATGCCAGTGCTCTGGGCGGGGGCACTCTGTGTCCAAGGCTCTAGAGAAGTGCAGGCCAATATAAATATGATATGAGCCACACATGTAATTTATTTCCTTTAGCCCGTTTAAAAATAGTAAAAGTAAACGGGTGATTAATTTTGCTAATGCATTTCATTTAAACCAATACATCCAAAGTATTATCACATGGTTGACACAAAAATTAGTGATGAGAATTTTGATTTATTTTTTAGTTTTATGCTAAGGCTTTGAGATCTCAGTTTGGACTGGCCACATTTCAAGTGCTCAACGGGCACATGCGGTTAGGGGCTTCAGTGTTTGGCCAGGCAGCTCTGGAGCGTGGGCACAGGGCCTGGTGCCCGACTCTGCAACAGAAATCGCAGGTGTGAGGTGGCTGCAGATGAGCAGCTTGACAAACTGAGGCCACGGGCAGCAGTGCTGGAGGGCTGAGGACACGACAGGGAAGGGTGTGTTCATGTTCCCGCGGGACAGGCAGCACCATGCAAGGCAGTGCAAGTTATTCGCAAGGACCTCACAGCCCTCCACACCAAGAGGGGCGCTTGCCGGAATGAAGGAATCCCCAGTACCTCCTGGTGCGGAGTCAAGGCGCTTAGATCAGCCAGAGAGTGCTCTGCATGCATCCGGAAACGTGAAATTACGAGTCCCTGAAAGGGTCTCCAAAGATGAACAGAGGTACTTCAGGAAAAAGACTTCTTGGAACGTCTGTCCTGCGCAGGGTGTTTGGCAACAAAGGAAGACACAAACACGCTCGAGCTGGGAGGAAAAGCACTGATTTCCAGGAGGAACTGGAGTTTTGGTATATGATAGGGTTAGAGCTTTCTGGTTCCTGAAAATAAGTCCTGTAGGACCTGAAAGTAAGCAAAAAGTTGTGGATCTGCCCAAGGCGTCATTGAGGGCAGAAGAAAGCTCTGACAGTAGGTTCGAGGAAGGCTGTGGAGACGGACTGAATTTTTTGGGTCCGGTTCGACTTATTGAACTGGCCATCATCTGTGTGAGCTCACGTCACACATTCTTTGTCAGTCACATCTCTGCTCGGCAGCCTGACACTGACGACGTTGCCAGGCACGTGAAGCGACCCCTCCAAGAAACATTTCCGATGTTAATGTCCTGGTGTTGCTAAATCATACTGCTTTTGTTTCTGTAAATGTACCTCGTTCCCCATGTTAACGGCAGGAAACTTCAAGTTCCACACAAGGGTGAACACACTGGCTCAGGACCCCGTCTTCTTCTGAAAGGCCTGAGCAGGAAGGTGACACAATTGAAGGAAGCCGAGAACCTGGCTAGCCTGCTACCGGCTGCAAAGAATAGAAGCCCAGATGCCGAGTGTCTGAAGTGACAATGTAACTTCCCCCACGGCTCAGACTCACGTAGGGCGGGTCTCAGGGCTGGCTGATACCCTGGCTCAAAGACATTTAGGTTTACGCACAAAATTCTTCTTTGCTGTTACCTTTGCAGCTGGTTTCCTTTTTAGACTGGTAGCAAAAAGGCTGTGTCGGATCTAAGCAGTGTCTTTATGGGCAGTTACACCCAGGAGAAGGAAAAAGAGTCACTCCCCAGGCTTCTCCCTCTTTCTTTTTTTGGAGGCAGAGTCTTGCTGTGGTGCCCAGGCTGGAGTGCCACAGCACGATTTCGGCTCACCGTAACCTCCACCGTCCGGGTTCGAGCAATTCGGCCTTAGCCTCCCGAGTAGCCGTGACCACAGGCACGAGCCACCACGCCTGGCTAATTTTTCTACTTTTAGTAGAGTGGGGTTTCACCCTGCTGGCCAGGCTGGTCTTGAACTCCTGACCTCAAGTGATCCTCCTGCCTTGGCCTCCCATAGTGCTGGGATTTTAGGTGCAAGCCACCACGCCTGACTGCTTCTCTCTTTTTCTTGAATGTTTCTGACAGCTTTTCCCATGTCTCATTGTCCAGGTTAGATTACACGTCCATTCTGGAATGAATTACTGGCAAGGGAAAGAGAGACCAATGAATAAGTCTATATTCCAGTGAGGCTACCCTGGAGTTGAGGTTCGCGACTATGAGAAGGAAAGATGAATATCTGGACAAAACTAGGTTCTATTTAAAAAAGAAAGAAGAGGGAATGAATGTCAGGTGAGCAGCAACACTATTCACTCAATGCGCTGTGTAGGTTTCTGGTCCAGTGAAAACACGCTTCCAGTGCGTAGAGAGCACCACAGACTCTACGACACACCTGGAGGCCGAGCCACGCAGTCCACGTGCACACAAAGCTCTGCTGAGACTGCTTTCCGCATAGTGTCGCAGAAGAATTAAAACTTGCATCATGAAAAAGCTTTTGCACAAGATACGGTATTTCAGTGGAGGGACTTTGTTTAGAAAAAAGGTCTCCCGGGTGCTCAGCTGAGTTAATCTTGTCAGATGACCGTGTCCACATTTAGGAGTCACACTGAAGCCTTAAAGTACCTGCTGTTAGTTGTGTCAGAATTTTGCTTCAGAGTAGGAAAGGAAAAAATGTCTTCTTATAAATGTGATTGTTTTTCTGCCTTTGTTATAAATGAAAAGTTATGAACATTTCAAGATATACCATCTTTCTAAGCAGCTAACTGTCGGATTACTGTAGCTAGGCCTTGAGACAAGAGAGTCTTTATAAAACATGAAACAATTCTAGAAGACTATTCAAACTTGCGGGTTTTTAAACATATATGTCCAGCATAATTTAAGTTTTTCTTGGAGCCCTAATGTATGATTGCTGCTTTTCCAGTACACGACCTGAGAACAATAGCAGGTTAGAAGTTTTATTCTAACAGATCTGTTATTCCACATAGTGATAGGAATGGCCAATGCCAGACTAGTCTCCACACAAATAGTACTTTAGGAAACATTTCTCTTCTTTCATTGGTAGTTTATATTAATATTCGTCACCTTGAATGTTAAATTCAGAAGGAAGAGGAACCTCAGAAGGAAGACATTGTTTTCTCCCTTTTCTTGGGCTACATGCTTTGCTCCATAGTTTTTCTTAAGTCAAATGGTTTTAAGTTCTCTTCTCCATCTTTCTTTCTTGTTTACTCCACGAGTGCAAACTTGACCTTGACTTAAAGGTCAAAGCAGTTTCAGACTGTGCAGTCAGCAGAGAATTGAAAAAAAAATCAATGTGAAACGTATTAGAGGAGAATAAGGGGAAGAGTGACGCAGGAGTGCCGGGAAGCCGTGCAGGAATCGGAAACAACGGAGGTTCTCCCGAGAGCAAGAATGTCCTGCACTGAGGTGTCAGGATGCCTTCTGCGCTTACTTCCCTTTCTTACATGGGAGTAGGTGAGTATTACGGCAGTTTGAGGTCTGGACCACTTTCAAAGCGTGTTCAGGAGATGGAAATGACTTTTGACCTCTAAAGATGAGACATTGTTTCATTTTTTTGTCCTGAAACCTTTTTTCTTTTCTTGTTTCGTTGATGGTAGGGGTGATGACTATTCCACATACCCCTGTGCACACAAACTTAGAAGGGTTTCTTGCAGCTCCATGGCTGAAAATAGCAATGAAAATTGTGAGACCTTTTATGTCAGCGTTGGAAATAAGCTTAATTTTAAATGAGAACATGTTTAATTTTATAAAGAGACATATTTAATGTAAAAGCTGGAAAAGAATAGAATCGTAGTGGAAATGTTGATTCTAAAATGGATGCAACCCTTTCTAGTACCTAGCCACAGATCTTGAAAATAAGAAAGATGAAAGAAAGAAAGAAATCAAGTGTCACTTATGACAAGGAAAGACAGATCAATTGTCACTTATGATGAGGATTATGATCTCTTTCCTTATCATTGGAATCGAGAACAAATTAGGTGTAGAGAAATCCCATTACATTGTTGAAGCTTTATATTTACTGTAACTTACTGATACAGAGAATGATCAGAGAAAATTTTAACTTTTATATATGTATACGTATTCTCTATGTATATGTAAATGTGAAAAGACAAACAGGTTCTCAATCATCTTTTCGTAGGACTGATTTAAAGCAATTATAAAGCCAAAACATTATATTGTGTTATCTGGAAAATATGAAATGCTCTCTCAAAAACAGATTAATATTAACAATGTGGCAAATTCTCTAAAAACCTAAATTAAACATATTGCACTGAGGATAGAGAACTGTCTTATTACAGATTTCTAGACATATATGTTACAGATGATTATGTTTAGAATAAAGCATTTGTTAGGTAACATTCTTTCACTGTTTGTTACTTTTGCCCTGACCTCCATGTACTTAAATTTTATAACAGCACAACAAGAATGTGCTGAGAACAGCGCTTGGCATAAGCTCACTGATAACCAGAGTGTGAATTACTGGCAGAAATAGGTATCGATGATTTAGTCCATATCACAGTGGAAAGGGAGGAAAATTGAAAAGCTTTCTTTCCCCCCTCTTTAGAAACATTTGAAATCACTCCTTGGAAAAGAAAAATCTATATTAGGGGCTGAGTAGGAGAAGATACAGGTTGAGTCATTACTTTGATGGGTACAGTAAGTTCAAAGATTGTTTCTACTACAATATCTCTTCTGAAGTTTCACAGATTTCCTTAAAGGGCCAAAAAAAAAAAAAAAAAAAAAGAAGAAGAAGAAGTGAATCAAGTATATGCACTTTACTTCATGGAAAATCAGTAGGGGAACAAGAAAGATTCTCTCTGCTAACACTGATTTTCCTTATATTTATGTTTTTCAGTCAGAACACTCCAGGCAAAAATTCACTTGGCTTCAGCTAATTTGCAAATGCCATCATTCACTGCTGTTTTGCTGCCCATTTCTCAAATCTCAATTAAATGTGATGACAGTTTACTCACCAGAAACACACAGAAAGGTTCTTTTCCCACCAAAGGTCTTCACTGATTTCCTGCCTGTGGACTTGGCCAGCGGGGTCAAAACATCCATCACTGAGGCTGAGTCTTCATTTAGAAAGTTATCAGCAGAGTAACCTAAATAATTATAAAACGACTTTCCAAGTGCAAACTGCAACGGACATACACAGTAACAGCCAAGAACAATATATACATCAAAAAACTTGCGAAAGGGTGAACATTTGGTCTCTAAATTGTTGAAAGCTTGCATCACCTTCTGTTGCACCTCTAGGATGGACTCGAAATTGTCTTCTCTCTGCAACTATTTTTTACATTAAAACCCAAAATAACAGCAACAAAAAATTACAAGTCTTGATGTTGTGGCTCAGACACGAAATTCCCCATAAAACTAAAAGTAAAGGATGAGATAAGAGGAATTTTGGTTTAAAGAAACACCGGTTGAGAAAGGAAAGGAAATACTGCTCACTTTTCCCTTATTTCTCCTATGTAAATAAATTTCCTTATAAAATGTGTATGGTGTTACTTTAAGTGTACGCGATATTTAGAAATCTCAGAATGTTGAAAATATTCATATGTGTAAATGGGTACTCACTTCACATAGTAGGAACTCAATAAATATTAGCTACAAAAGATAAAAGCTGTAAGGCACCTTGGTAGACCGTTTGGTGAACCCTCCTGCTCTATGGCTGAGGAGCCGAGGCCTAAGTGGCCGGAAGACTCGCGGCGCGCCTCCTACGCGGCCGGAAGACTCGCGGGGCGCCTCCTACGCGGCCGGAAGACTCGCGGGGCGCCTCCTACGCGGCCGGAAGACTCGCGGGGCGCCTCCTACGTGGCCGGAAGTCAGGGCTGCAACACGTTTCTTCTCACAGAGCCGCAGAGCCTCAGTGGGCCTCAGTCCCTCACTGGACCAGAGTGCCTCCACCTGCGCAGGGATCATCCATGACAGGTAACAGAGGGTGCAAGGATTCCTTTGGATCTGTCATGTGTGGCGTGGCACCTTGCAGGTAGCGGGCACTTGCTCAATTTCTGCGGAATGGCGTGTGCCGAGGAGCAGTGGCAAAGGCTGGCTCTGATCCATCCCCAGAGCTCATGGCGCTTGTCGGCGCTGTTTAACCAGGCTTATGCCGCCAGCCGCTCTGACCTGTATCACGGGGTGGGTGCCATCGCATGAGCTGTGGGAGAGGGGCGGGTGGCCTCAACCTGACCGGGGAGCGCCGGGATGGGGACAACGTTCCCTTTTGTTCCGAAACCGAGAGGACTCTGCCTGGCCCCAGCGCAGGCCTTGCACTGCAGTCGTCGAGAGCCAAGTCTGCCCCTGGGGCCTTCATTTTCTCTGCTCTTTTCCTACGACAGAAATGTCAGCTAGAGGGCATTTCCGTCGCTGGACTCCTGCAGCCCGGCGTGGGTGTGGGGCGGGCTGGGGCGTGTGCGAGGCTGGCCGGGCTGCCTGCATGGTTCTGGGGGACTGGCTTCTGCAGGAACGTAGAGAAGACATGGGGACACATTCCGAAACGGGGGATCGGGGAGAGGAAAGGATGCCACAGCCGCTGCCCACTGGGAGCGCTCACATGGCGCTGTCACTGCCGGCCGGCCGATGGGCTGCTGCGCTTTCGTGCTGTTTTCAGAACAGCTGCATGGCTTCTCTTTACTCAGTACACGACTGCGTTTGGTCACTGTGTGTCCACGTTCTGGTGAAGTGAGATTTCAAAAGGAAAGTGACTCAGGGAGTGTTTTTGAAGAGCCGGGAGTGAGGAGAGCGTCTGCCAGTGCTGTCTGTTGTCCGCCTTTTGTCACCCTGGCCCCCGCCTCGCTCCTCCGTCTTCTCCAAGGAGCTGCGGTGCTCCCGGCAGAACATCCCTGGTGCCTGTCCGGGGAGAAGAAGAGGAGAAATAAGAAAAGGGGCAGAGAAGAGAAAACAAGGGGAAGGAAAGAACATCCGCGTTCGCGTCGGGGGGTCTGCGCTGGGCGGGCATCTCCACGCGTCCTGTTGGAACGACAGGCTTGACTTTGCCCCAACTCGCCCCCACCTTACATGAGCTGCGGGATCGAGGCCGAGTCTCTTGGCCTCTCCGAGCCTCAGTTTCCTCAGCTATTAGATGAGGATAATATCTGCCCTGTTTTCGCCAAATAGGTTTCTAAGAAAGAAATGAGAAGTTTGTTAAACCATAAAACATGATGCCAGTCAAAAAAATACAGTAATTTATATCTTTACAAAATGTATGAGTATTTATTATTTATTTCAGAGAAGAGTCTTGCTGTGTTGCTCCGGCTGGAGCGCAGTCAGATCACAGCTCACGGCGACCGTGAATTCCTGGGTCCAGCGTCTTCCCGCCGCCCCCTGAGGAGCTGGGCCTGTAGACACCTGCCAGCACACACAGCTATTTGCTATTTTCATTTATCTATTCATTTTTAAAGGGATGGAGTCTCACTGTGTTGCCCAGGCTGGCCTTGAGCTCCTGGTCTCAAGGGATCCCTCCACCTTTACCTCTCAAAGCGCTGGGATTACAGGCATGAGCCACCGTACTGGCCTAAAATATAAAGTAATTTATAATTTTATTTCCATTTTCTCCTACAGAATAATTTATAAGTTGAATGCGTTTAGGTTTCCCCAGCACATGGGCTCAGGTGACTTCACATTTAGGATCCAACCTGAATTTGTCCCTGGATAAAGGAACATTCTGTTGGCCATCGGCTCATTCACACAGGCACGTCAATCCCCGCAGCGTCCTCCCAGATATTTCCGTGGGCCCCACGCGGTAGCCTGATGTGCCTTCAGGGGCCCAGCTGTGGCCTCCCCTCACCAGCGCCCTGGCCCTTGCCCAGGCCCCACCCTGCTGGAGAGCAGACCCAGGTCTCGCAAGCTGCAGTGCTTTGGGAAGTGAGAAGGCACAGGCGTCCTGGCTGCTCGGTGACACCGGTTAGGTGGCCCTCGGTGTGCTGGGGAGCACGGTGCTCATGCATGCGGCACTGAGGAAGCCCCAGGACCAGCTGGTGTCTCCGACCCTCGTCCCCTGCTGCCCAGCCCTGTGGCTGCGGCCGGGGTCCCAGGCCTCCCTCCTTCCTCTCTAGAACCCTTTCTCACACTTTCTCTTGGAGACTCAGCCAAATTCTCCCGGCACCTTGGCTGCTTTCTCTCCCGGCCATTTTCAGTCCTCCATTCATTCCTGCATAGGTCTGATCCCCAGCGGAGAGCACACCTTGCAGTGTTTGAGAAGATTTCTTAACCACCATTAAATCACCAGGTGAATATAAACACTATAATGGACAGCAGTTTCTTCTAAAGCCAAAGCCGGATATTTCTGGATTTCCATTCCAGGCTAGTTGGGACTCTCTCCCCTTACCTCATTCACACTATTTATTGTAAAACCTCCTCAGAATGGCATATAATTGGCCCTTTATAGTGAAACAGAAGAACAGAAATCTTTTTAAGTAATCCCCCAGATAAATATATTATGTTTTTTATTTTTCCAATACCTATTATACCTGGGAGTCACTATATTAAGGTGATGGAGATTTAAAAAAGGGAATAAAAGAAAGCTTAATACCCTTTTATGTCACTGAAAAAATAACAAAAGTTAAATCTCCAGTTAATGAATTAAGAAGTAGCTGGTTCCTTCTAAAATAGGATTCATGGGATTTAAAATAAAGTTTTGTAGTTGGCAGAAATTTTATTTTCATGCGTCTCCTAGCATATGAGTTCGGCAACACATAAACCCTTCTTTCCATTTTTCTTAAAACTCTAAGTAGTTCATTCACTTTATTATATCTGTATTGTTCAGTGTCAGCCCAATATGAGGTGGTAAACAGAGTCTTTACCCATTATAAACTTAAAGTCTACAACCATCTGATAACTGATGGAACCAGTCACTCATCCAGCATATACTTATTGAGTGTTTATTATGTGCTGGATGCTGGAGTGACAAAAAAATGAACAAGATGTAAATCCGGCCTTCAAGGGTAGCTGGTGATTTTCCACAAAACCCTCTGTTATTGTATCTTAACATCCCGGAGTCAGCCAGGAGTTACACTGATCACAAATCGATAACCTCATTTCAAAGCTCAAACACAGAGATGGCAAACACAGCCCTGGGCAGCCTGACTGAAGCAGCGGATGACTCATGATAGCAGGAGGCAATGAATAATTCTGCTACTGAGCGTGAAAGAAAATTCCCCCTTTGCACAATGTCCTTCACTTAAATAGCCTTTGGATTTCTTAAAAGTCCACAAAGTTTATATTAAAGCATCATCCATTAATGCTCTGGCTGGGAGGGGTAAGTGCTGGGAAATGTCATCGTAAGAACAATGGGATTTGAGGGGCAACTGTCTTTTACCTGCAGTGGCGTAACTCATCATCTGTTCCCCTCTTACCTCTTATCACTTGCGGTAGTTCTTGAACAATACTGGAAGCTAACATTCCAGTGTTACCTCACTGACCCTTTAAGGACTTGGAGGACACAGCATCGTCGACGGCCGGGTAGCAAAGTGGTTAGGAGCAGCACTCTGGAGCCAGCCAGCCTTTGCAATGCTGGTTCTGTCGTGTACTTGTGGTGCGATCTTGGGAAAGGTTACCAAATGCCTGAGTTCCTCAGTTTCCTTATCCTAATATGGGCTGATAATAACAGTGTCATCTCTTATGGTTGTTGTTAGGATTCAACGGTGATAAGTTCTTAGCACAATGCTGGCCCATAGTACGTGCTATATGTGTTGATCATATTATTATATATCCCAGCTCTTAAAATACAGAGATCATTTTGAAGACAACTATTCATCTTCTCACTCTTTTTTTCCCAATTCGCCACTAGCTAAGTTGGAAGTGTGGCCAGATGACTAAATGGAAAGCAAAATCTATCTTTTAAGTATGAGCAAAATTATGAACAATCTATAAAGTGATTAGAGTTGTGATTCAGTAATCACAATTTAAAGAAATTTATCAATAGCAAATCTAAAAATAGTTTTAATCAAGAATAAGTTTTAATCAAGAACATTCCAGATTTTATTATTCATTTATATTTATTTTATCTATGGATCTGTTTATTTTTGTTCACGAAGAACTGTTTGGTCTGAAAGTAATTTAAGACAGCTTACAAAGATGCATATTATATATAGTAAAATGATATTACATTGAGATTAGCAGGAAAAATTAGATAAATGGAAAACAAAGGTAGAAAAGAAGGAGATGGTCTTCTGAAAATAAAATTGTATCGTGAATCCCCCATGCTTGCTACAAGTGGTAATGAGAGTGGGAATATAATTCATGAAGGTGATTGTGTAAAACAAGCTGGTTGTTTAGGCAGGGGACATTCATTATTGCTACTGTGCTAAGAGTAATTTCTGCCATGTTGCTCAATTTTAGTATTCACCAGAATATTAAGCTTGAGACTTGAATATTAAACCAGAAACTTGGAACATGGTCTTCAATGGATTCATGCTTGTTTACCGAAACAGTTTCTGACCTACAGGAATTATTTTGTTAGGTGCTACAGGGAAGACACATACATCTCAAATTGTCCCTGCTCTCAAAGAATATGCATTACAGAAAGAATATAAGTAATACATTAATAAATTACATTCATCAGGAGGCTGAAGCCGTAGGATCACTTGAGGTTTGCAGTTCAAGACCAGCCCGGGCAATATAGTGAGACCCTTTCTCTAGCAACAGCAATGACAGAAATTAGCCGGGATCACGGTGCACAGCTGCAGTCCTAGCTTCTTGGGAGGCTGAGACAGGAAGACTGCTTGAGTTCAGCAGTTTGGGGCCTCAGTGACCTATGATCATACCACTGCACTCCACCCTGGGTGACAGACAGAGACGCTGTCTTTAAAAAATAAATGGAAGCTGGGCGCGGTGGCTCGTGCCTGTAATCCTAGCACTTTGGGAGGCTGGGGTGGGTGGGTCACTTGAGGTCAGGAGTTTGAGACCAGCCTGGCCAAGATGGTGAAACTCTGTCTCTACTAAAAATATAAAAATTAGCCGGGCGTGGTGGCACATGCCTGTAATCCCAGCCACTTGGGAGGCTGAGGCCGGAGAATTGCTTGAACCCGGGAGGCGGAGGCTGCAGTGAGCTGAGATCGAGCCACTGCACTCCAGCCTGGGCGACAGAGTGAGACTCCGTCTCAAAACAAACAAACAAACAAAGTTCAAAGTAGATAGTGATGATGAGAGATACACGTGTGGCATTAAAAGAAGCAATTAATGTCTTACCACAATCTTTGGACCACCCCACAAGAAGATACCGTGACAAGCAAAATCTTTTTACTTTCTAATATATTAACGCTTTTAATTTCTTAATGGTGGCTTTTAAACACTTAATTATTGTTTAATATGGATTTCAAAGCTAGAGAGTGCACTATCCATGCGTAGCTACTCAGGACTGTTAAAGGTCATAGTGGAGAAGACCTGGCATAAATATTACCATCCTATGGATAATTCTATCCTTTAACTCGGTATGCGACTTAAATCATGAACTTGCAAAGTGGATGCCAAGCCTCATATTAGTCCTTCATCTCGAATTGCCAAAAATTGATTTCACCATGTTCAGAGAGAGAGAAAGCAAAGCAAAATGACATTCTTTTCCTAAAGGGTATGGACATTTTTTCTATACGTTCATTCAACATTATTAAACATTTATTATATTGTGGGAATGATACTGGAAATGCAATTATAACAAAAGTAAAATGTGCTTATTTTTCTCAAGGCAAATAATGTATTGTTTAGGTGGAGAGACAGATATGCAATCAAATACTTGCAGCAATGAGAGAAGTGCTGACAGACATTTGTAAGAAGAGAAAAGGTAAGCTCTATCTAGCAGGGTAGAGAAAGGCCACATTGAACCGGCATTTGAATTTCCTCTTGAAAGCTGAGCATTTGGCCAGGTGGAGACTGTACAATAGGAATGGTATTCATCCCGGTCAGCAAATGTTCCTGGAGCACCTCCCAGCCTACCAATCTAATATTTCCTGAGTACCTGTCAAGGCTTCAGCACGAGGTTAGGTGGTTTCTCTCTATTGCTATGATGAAGAAATCGAAGGCTTGCTACTCATCTTCAGCATGTTTACTCATAGGGGCAGTAAATTTCCCCACACTTTCAAGAGTGATTAAGAGGTCATGAGTGTCAGTCCTGGATGGTGTGTCGCATCATAAATTCTGTAGATTAGAGAACACAGTCACGTAATTCACAGCCACCAGGGCAAGCTTTACCGATGCGGTAAGGCCTGATCTGTTCCTTGAAAACTGGGATGAGGTTGGGATGTGGGAAAGTGCTTCGACAGTCAAGCCACACCTCTGTGTGGAGGGCCTACTATGTGCCAGGCTGGTGAATGAAGCAGCAGCATGAGAGCAGGAGAACACTGGCACTGAGGGTGTGTGGATCTGTGGAAAAACCTGCGGGACCAGCGAGCTCGAGGTACGGGGTGGTGGGAAATAAGCATGGAGTGAAACAAGTTTGGGCAAGAAACCTGCAGCTATATTAGAAGGTGTTCTGAAAGACAGGCAGTGGCTTTCGGTTTTAGCATTTATGAAAACGGGGAGTCACCAGAGTTTTTGAGGATGGGCGAGAGCCACTGGAGTACACGAAGAAAAGTAACTTTCTTCATAGGACGTATGTCGGAGGACGCGTAGAGATCCCTTCACTCACTACCCCATCTGGATACCCTCGCAATGACCATCATTTGAGTGAAAGGCAGTGAAGGCCTACAGAGGTTATAGGATTAATAGGACAAAAAGAGTCATCTCGTCTCCATTTCAGACTCCTTCTTTCCCACTTAGCAGTGTGTGTGCTCCAGGGTGGGTGTATGGACAGTAGAGAGAGCAGGGGCATCCTGATCCAGCACCAGCCAGGCTGAATGAGAGGGAAACAGGAACCAGCCTCGACCTAGATTGTGTTACAGCCGTAGGATAAGCATGCTAGAACTCAGGAAAGACCTAAATGCCGTCCAGCCGCATCCTGTTGCTTTGCAGAGTGGTACAGTTGAAGGCCCAAAGGGAAAGTGACTCATGCATCACAGCAATGTGATGGCCTGACTTTAAGTCCAGCTGTTTCTCCTGTCAAGCTCACTTCCTCCTTCAGAGTCTGTGGTTGTGTTGATGGGCTCTATTTTCTGTCCCCAGCTAGTTACGTGTTTATGCATCACACCCCTTGGGTCCTCTGTTAAAGGGAGACTCCGTTATTTGGGTCGCTGAGCTGCCGATGGATTTGCCAAATCTATGCTGTTCTCAGGTTGTATGTTGTATGTTTGTGTATGCGTGTGTGTGTGTGTGTGTGTGTGCGATGTGCTGCAAAAAAGAAAGCAAAGGGAGGCATGCAGAAGATTGCACCAGAATGAGTTTGTACCTCCATCCAAAAGAGCCACGGTTTCCTTCATTCTTCCTTCTCCCCAGGAGACCAGTTCTCACAGCTGCAGGGACGGGTAGGCAAGACCGTGCAAGAGGCACATTGCTGGAGTCAGAGGCACAGGTGACATGAGAAGTGCAGACCAATCAGATAACAAGGCCCCTCACACTCTTTCCTCAGCCCTGCACTCTGGGCTCCGCTCTGCGATTCTGATCATGATTATGTAAGCATAAGAGGCTGGGAGGAAGGAACCTCAGCCACGTCTCCTCTCTTGGCCTACTGAGCTCTGGAAGCCACGCTGTTTCCAGGAGAGGCGAGGAGGTCAGGGAGTAGCTAATATCTGCTGCTGCTGGAGAGGATGCTTTCCAAAGGCACAGTTAAGGAGAGTGAGGGAAGCATTTAAGAAACTGAACCACAAAAGCACTTGCAAATAGTGTTAAAAGGCAGTTGAAAACAGATATTTGGATTTGGTAATTAAAAAAGTAAATGCACACCTAAATAAATAAAGTTCTGAGCAGCTTTTCCCTGCCCCTATGGATTCAGCACATTTCCTTAACTGTGGCCTGAATAATGAATGGAGATGCACATTTTAGCCTTCAAGGATCAAATGAGTCCTTAAAGAAACAACAGGCCTCTAAATAACGAAGGGCAGATCAACGTAAAATTATTCCCTGGTATAAATAATAAAATATAGTTGAAAAAAATTGAATTACCTTATCGGAACTTCGGTTGTTCTAGCAAATATTTTTTGCACAGTATGAAATTTTAGAATGCACATTTAAGGCCATTCAGCTATTTACATGCTAATGTACATTCGTTATTAATATGCACATTGAAACATTTTTTCTCATTTACTGTGTATGTATGTGTTTATAGTAGAGTGAATATCCCTGAACTCCATTCACATAACTGTACAGTATTTTTTCATTCATTTAAACTGAGTTGAGATTTATCTATATAATTTATATTTTATATTTGGGGAAAGCTAAGTAGCAGAAATATTATAACATAGACAATGGTATTAACATATTCAGATCTGCAATTCAGCCCTCACTGCTTTACACATGTAATTAGGTTGTTTCCATGGTAATGATCTAATTATGGGCTTCTCCTTGGCCTTGTGTAATCACATTTGCTACATTTTGGCAGAGATGTTTTCCTTATTTTGTTGAACTGCAACACTTAACAAGATGTTCTCTCTTAAGATGAATAATGATTTTTCTTGGGAGACAAAAACAAAAAGAAATAACATCGTCAAAGGTGATTTGAGAGGGATTATAGGTATTTGACAAATCATGCCAGTAATAAAATATCTATTACCCTTGAAAGCATAATCTATTTTTATCTTTGTGTGTGTTATTACTGATGGAAATCATAGGAGGCTCTCATTTTAAAAAACCATGTGGGCTATTTAAATATATGATTTTCATGGGGCCTAGAGGCTTGAAGGAAAAGAAATGTTAGGTCAGAGAAGAAAAGCTCCCGAGAGCTTTGTAGAAAGAGAACTGGAGACTGTGTTCAGTGAGAATATTATATTGCAATTGACAAAGCTATTCATGAAAAGATATTTGATTATGGTTGCCATGGCAGTAGGAAACACCTAAAAAAATCAATTAAGACTTATCTTGGCAGGGATCCAAATGCAATCCTTTATGCATGTGCAGAAGAAGACAGGAGATATAAATAGAAGACAGGAGATGTAAATACTTGCAGAAAGACAGCTTTATCATCACGTGGTTCCCTCAGAAAAACCTTGGAATATGAGAAAAATAAAAGTTTAGCTCTTTTATATGAATAAAATGACACTGTGCTATAAAGCATTTTTTAAATAGGAAATCCATCCTTACAGTGGAAAGGATACCTATAACGGGTGGTGCAAGTTTGTCGTTTTAGGGTCAGCAAGAAGGTGTGTGGGCTCCAGTGTCATGGTGCCCAAGGTCCAGATAGTTGGTATTCAGGGGCTAGGAATTCAAAGCTTTCTTCTTTAACTATTAAGGAGACAACTCCAAATCCAAAATTAGTGGACCACATATCTAAGAGCCCAGAAGGTTGAAACTGCTTTCTGAATATGATTTTATGGGAATCGGGTGGGTGGATATAGTTTTCGGTAACCTAATTTATTAAAGGGCACAGATATAGCATGATGCTCTGGAATAATAATGATGATGACCTGATTTTCAATTTATAGCAAACCAACCCCTATGAAATATTATATGGTTTGGTTTTACACTCATATAGTGTTATTTTCCTGGGAGGAAATGATATTCATGGGATATTTGGTAATTATTTATAATTAATAAGAAATTTTTAATTTAATGTGTTTATTTATTGAAAAAGTATTTACTACTTATCATGTGTCAGGGATTGTACAAGGGCCTAGATTTGGGCAATGAATCAGAAAGATATGATTACTGCTCTCAAGTGTTTTATTATTTTGTAGAGAAAATGGCAAAAAAAAAAAAAAAAAAAAAAAAAAAAAAACCAGGGCCAATTTCAATTCTGGCCTAAGCAGTGTTACATAGGGAAGTAGAGGGCACAAGGAGAGCAAAGACGAGGGTTTCTGACGGTGACA
Organism: Plecturocebus donacophilus; assembly: GCA_004027715.1. Taxonomy (NCBI): domain Eukaryota; kingdom Metazoa; phylum Chordata; class Mammalia; order Primates; family Pitheciidae; genus Plecturocebus; species Plecturocebus donacophilus. Next base: position 5,520 of record PVKP010007684.1, on the reverse strand, counting down.
TTCGTTCTAGGAGACGGAACAGGGACCAAAGACAGCATGGAACATGGACTTGACCTCCAGGATCAACTCAGAACAGGACCGTGTGAGGCGAGCCTGTGGGGTAGGGGTGGGAATGGTGAGAAGCGAGCTGGGCAAGCAAGCAGGACCAGGGAGCTGAAGTGCCGGTAAGTTCCACTGACGAGCTTGGCCCCTCAGCACAACCAGAATCCTCTCAAAGGTCTCAAGCAAGGGAGCAGCGTGGTCTGATTCACAATGCCTGCTGCTGTTAGCTTTAGTGGTTTCGAAGCAGTGATTTTGGAAAAATCAGTCCAACGATTTTCATTCTAAAGTATTTTGGCTGCTAACCGGGACTTTCATTGCTTGGTTTAAGGTGAGTTGCTTTACCTCTCTAGGATCCTGTGTTTCCTCTACATGGGCCCTTTCAGCTCTGTTTCTCTATGACACAAGTTCTCAGTTGTGTTTGTGTTTGTTGATAGACAGACTTGCTTACAGTGTGACTACATATGCACCCCAGAGTGAAGTAGCTTTCATTATTTGGAGTTCTGTCCTATCCACCAGCTGGCTGATCTGAAACCCTTTAAACTCCTTTACTCTCACCATGAGGTCTTGCCTCCCAGTAGGATGAAGCCAGGGGGGCAACCGCGCCTGTCATGGAGAAGGATGTGGGTTTGCCTGAGTCACTGTATGTGAGAGTGAATGATGGTTTTAGGAAGTAGCCATAAAGCGTTGGGAGCATGGGTGTGAAAGGCTTTCATATTCTCTGCCCTGTTTTTGATTACACAAAGAACAGCTTTTTATTGAGTAGCTTACAGCATGTGGCTGTGTTTTAAGTACTTGAATAACATAATCAAAATAAACCAGCTCGCTCTGTTTGGGCAAGTCTAACAAACATGTAAAGAAAATAGATGTACTTCTTGTAAGTCACAGATATATCTCAAAGTTCAAAGGAATATCAGAATTTGTTAGTTGATCTTAGAATAAACGTTCTTTCAAGGGTTTGGTTAAGAATGTGGGCATGCATTTCAGTTTTCTCATGAACAACTTTACATTATTGTTAATAATGAACAGTTTGCTAATTATTAGCATCAACAATGTGACGTAAATAACATTGTGTATTTGACGTTGGTGTATAGATGACATTGGTATACTGAAGAAAGGTAACCAGGCATTTTTTCAGTGTTGTTGCTATGTATCTAATATAAATTAGATGTTTGGCATAATCAGATGAAAAATCTGTTATTGAGAAATCCATTCTATAATGCACAGTTAATTATAGTATAGTATAATAAATATGGGGATAAAATATACTTAATGGACCACAGGTAATGAGATTTACCCTAGCTTTGTGGGTTAGGGTATTCGGTAGTTAGTGGTGGGATTGTTTTCTGTTTCTTCAATATTCTTAATCATCCAAGTCCAATTCCAGTCTAACTAGGCCGTATAAAAATCTCAAACTGACCATGAGAATTTGGAAATTAAGGGAAAATGAAATATTTAAAATAGCCCCTTGAATCTGGTCTTGCCGAGTTTGTTTCTGTAAAAATGAAGGGAATGTCCTGACTGGTCACTTAGCCAACCATTCCTTCACTCAACATTTCAAGCCTCTATGTTCCAGGCACTGTTCCCGGGCCTGGGGTTACAGAGACAAGCAAGATTGACAAGGTCTTGGCTGTCATGGAGCTTACCTTCTAGGGGATCCCATGACTTAAGAACTCCACCTCCTCTCTCAGATGCAAAGGCAATCTTGTGCTGCCCTGGTTAAAATCAGACCTCTGTTAGACCTTGGAACAGGAAAACTACATTAGTGGAAGAAATAGAATCTGAATAAATTTTGTAGTTTAGTAAATAGTATTGTAGCAATGTTGATTTCTTAGCTTTGATAATTGTATGGTGGTGACGCAAAATGTCGACATTAAGGGAAGCTAGGTGAAAGCTCTAAGAAAATTCTCTGTAATATTTTGCAACTCTTCTATAGGTCTAACATTGTCTCAAAAAAGAAAAAACATACTCTGACACTAAGCAGATAAAAAACCCTGGGCCTTGATTATTTTACTTATGTATTTACAGTGTGCAATATTAGATCCTGTTAGGAAGTCTAACAAGAAATAACCCCGTGGGCAGCAGTGTACATGATTGCCAAGAAATGTTGGCTGAACTAGATTATTCGCTGAAGATTAATCAAAATATTCCCCTCCCCCATAATTAATTTTGCAGGATTCTACATGTCTGGATTGACATCAAAACAAAAAGTGCCAAAATAGCACGATTATACACAACTTGGTTCCATAAGAGACAGAAACGCAGCTCGTGTCCACCTTGTTTTTTAATGCGCATTGGGTGAGGTCCTCGTGTCCGCAGAAGTCACATACATAAGCCACTTAGAAGGCTTACCAATTCTTGCTCAATACCACAAAGACCGTGTGTCAGAGAATGGCTGTAAATTGAAGCTGACACACAGTGGCTATGACTGGAGCCAGTGTCAAATCCCAGTTTGTTTTCTTGCCTTTCAGATAAGGTCAGTGAATTGATCAATAAATCCAGATAATTACTACTATTAGAAATGTTAAATGTGTTTTCTTCTTTCTTGGCTCATGTAATTTCCTCTGGGGCATCATGGCTGCTGGTGCGGTCTCACCGGGGTACATATTTCATCCAACCCAGTGAATGTCCCCTACGGCATGTGGCTCAGCCCAACCCTTTCCCTTGAGTTTACCTTCCTGCCCATCAAGTGCCTCTTGCGCTGGCCTGGGGCCTTGGCCATGGCAGCCTGTTTGCACTGTGGAGCATGGTCTTAGGATCTGGATTGTTCTAAAGATTGTCATTCTCTTCAGCAGCTGAAATCCTCCCATTTTAACGTCATTATATATATTTTGTCTTGGATCAAATTGATTAAGAATGGTAGATTACCCCAAATCTCACTTTGCTATGGAGCTTCCCATCTGACTTGTTTTTTTCACTGAGCATCTTTCTGAACTTCAGAATCTTCTCTACCTGCCCACACCTGCCTCCTCTCCATTCTCCTCTTCTTATCTTTCTATGGGATCTTTTTTCCTTATTATCCTTTTTTGTTCTCTACCAAATATCTTCAGAGAGCCTCACTGTGCTTGGAACAGAGTTAGGTCCTGGGGACACAAAGATGAATGGGACGCACTCTCTGCTTATCGGGTGTGTGCCTCCTGGCTGTCATCCTCTCCTGACCATGCTCTGCCTGTCCCTGCCTGACGGGGCTGGCTCTGGCCATTGCCTGGGCTCCTCCTTGGGATCTTCCTCTCTCTCTCCACACACTGTAAACCTCCATTCACACCAGACAGTCTCTAAGGTAACACACTGACGAGGAATAACTGTCAAACAGCATGAGGATATTTAATGATGGCTTAAGAAGAGCCTGGCAATAAAGTCATATGAGAAATTTGTTACATATTTAATTTAGGAAAGATTGTTGCAGTATCACGGGAGGAAAGGAAGAAAATATATTGCTCTCATAAAAACACAGTAAAAGATAAAGCACAAACAGCCCCTCTGTTATGCTGAAATATTGTCATTCTGTGATTAAACGGAGGCAGCAAGGTGGTTTCTATTTGGCATTTGTGCCGGGGAGGCGTGGGGGAGGGATAAAGGCATCAAGGCTACAAGTTTGAATTTCTAGAGCTCTGAGGAAATTAAAATGCAAACAAAGAATAGTGGCGCAGGGATTCTGAGGCTCTTCAGAGGAGGAGTCTAGGACTTGGTGAGCCAGATGGGCCATGAAATGAACTTAAATTTCAGGCCATTTGACACCTCTCGATTTTCCTCAGCTTGACAGAACTAATAGGAAACAAGGTCATGTCATTTTTTTTTTCAATGTACAAAACCTTATGTCTTTTCTACCCTGAGAATCTAAGAAAAGAACCATCTTGCAAATGAGTCAGCCTGGAGTACCCAGACAGCTCAGTCAATTTTTGGCTCTCGGCTTTAGCACATTCCCTTAATGGGGTGGATTGTGCTTGAGTGAAAGGCACCAGAGAGTGGCAGGCATCTCCTAGTCCATCAGTCATTCGAGCTACTGAACCCGGAATCAATAAATATTCCATTACTGCATTATTTAAGGCCAACTCTAAACAATTTCCATCATTAAATCTTTGCCTTTCAGCTGTTCCTCATTAGCAAGGGATCAGTTTCAGATCTCAGCCTAGGTCATGCCCAGAATTAAAGAAGAGCAATGTGTACGAATGTTTATCCATATGCATATTTCTATCTTATATTAAAATAGATGCAGGATGAAAATTATTTCTGCATCTAATATTTTCATAGAATTTTGGTTACAAAAGTCACCTTGAACGTCAGGTCAGATGTGTTGGTGGCTTGGGAAAAGCACTGGACAGCGCTTAGGTGAGTCTGGGTTCTCCCATCTCCAAATCTCCAGTATCCACCTGTGTGCTTTCCAGTGAATCATTTGCCCCAGTTTCCTCATCCGTAAAATGAGTGGATTAGAATGGATAATGCCTACGTTTCTCTATAAGTCGTAAATTGACTGAATGGAAGAGGATTGTAGAAAGCGGTGGATGACATGTGGGAACAGAGTTTAAATTCCATCTTTTGCAAACGTGCAGAATTCATACGAAGGGAGCGATAATGCGGGTCATTGTCTTAAGTCTGAGTGCCTTCTGGAAGATCTGTGTTTGGTGATTAACTGTTTCCTTGTATGAGGAGTCATTCTGCCTGGGAGAACATTGCTCTAACTGGAGATGGAAGAGTGTCTGTGAGCTGGTGATACTGGGGGCATGTTTTGTTGCTGTTGTGCTTTTAATGAGAATTTGAACGCTTTGGATGGGCTTGTGCTGCAACACACCACGGTTCTCACCACTTGGTCTCCTTGACCCCTGACCTCTCTGTTCCAGAGGTATTTGACTTGATAACACCTCGTCCAAGTGACTCAGAAGGCAGAGCTGGCAGTCACTCAGGCAGTAGTTACTGAGCATCTACTATGTGCCAGGCATAGTGGTGGCACTCGGTATGCCAAGGGATACACGTTGGAGGCAACTCCTCCCTAGGAGAGCTTAAACTCCAGTGAGGAACATGGAACAAATGTCATTTTAAAAACACTTAAATAATTATAAGTGTGCTAAGAGCTGCGAAGGAGGCTGTAGCTTGCTGTGCCTCTGTGTGACAAGAGCGTCTAAGTGAGTCTAGGAGTAAGGGAAGACTTCCCCAAGGAAGGATTTTTTAAGGTGAGACATACAAAATAAAACACAATTATTCAACAAAGAGTATAGGAGAAAATTTTGGGAGAGAGAGGAAGAACACGTTTGAAAATAAAGAGAGATGATGTATTGAGCAAGATTAACACAGATTAGCAAACACGTCTCTATGCTTGTTGCTTCAAAATTCATTATTAAAAGACTGAAGAAAACAAAAAAGGGATTCCCCACAGTTTCTTCTGAAATTTCCTCCTTGTCCATCCAGGTCAGTGTCTAATTCAGACGCTCTCTTACCTGTCTGGCAGCCTTGGAGTTGCCCATCCAGGTCAGTGTCTGATTCAGA